>CAJUYH010003694.1:0-30895 GCA_910591685.1 Galerucella tenella | reverse complement strand
TATATGCGAATGCAAATTTGCATATGCTGAGAATAGGTCCCCTGGTTATTAAATGGACTAACAGCATGTATCCAAATTCTATTTGAACCCATTGGGTATGGAGCAAGTGACATCGGCTACTGCATGCTGAAGCCGCGTTTCCACCGAAATCGGCATAGCCGATCCGCAAAGCAGAATCTGGGCCCAATCTGGGGAATTGGCATTGCAGATCTTCATTGAAAGGCGAACGGAGAACCATCGAAAGTCGGTCCGGATCAAAGGAAGCCTAGTCGAATCGAAGTGAGTAGGTAAGTGAAAATATTTTACTTCTGTCCTCTAAATTCAATACATCAGTTATTAAATAAATTACTTGCACTGTATTTTTTTCTGCTTGATCTGAGTCACTATCTTGGTCATCTACGAGGTTTTTTTGAACTTCAATGATTATCAAGTATTCTCATGTCGAATGGCTAAAAAATGTCGATTTGGTGGAAACCGTAACAGGGTTATATGCTTTGCAAATCAGCTCTGGCGATCGGCTATGCCGATTTCAGTAAAAACTCGGATTTAGGATGGGCATATAAAAGGCATATAAGAAGAAGCTAGTGAAGTGACTGTTAAGCCTAATAAAGACACAATTGCATACGCAGATGACATAGTCATCTTGCAGACTGGCAAATTTGTGAACACACTGTGCGATAGAGCGCAGGATGGGCTTAAATTAATTGAAAAATGGTGTGAGAAACACTCACTGTCGATCAATCTTAGAAATACTGAGATGGTCCTTTTCACCAGGAAAAGAAGTTTATCGGGTTTGAAACCTCCCGAAATCTTCAAAAGCAAACTAAACTTTTCGGAAGAGGTGAAATACCTTGGTATTACCCTCGACAGGAAACTAACATGGAAGTCTCATCTACACAGCAGAGCAAAAAGAGCATATGTGGCTTATGAGCAGTGTCGGAGGACAGTGGGACGCACATGGGGTCTGTCACCCCGTGTGGTCACCTGGATCTACACTGCAATAATAAGACCCATGTTAACGTATGGAGCAATTGCATGGGGACCGAAGGTTCTACAAGCAACTGCCATCCAAAAATTATATCAAATACAGCGAATGGTTTGTTTAAACATCACAGGAGCCATGAGAACAACACCAACCGCAGCAATGGAACTAGTTACTGGTCTGACCCCTCTGGACCTGTACGTCAAGGAGGTTGCGTTAATGGCCATGGTACGATTGCGCACGGCTGGTGTAAACCCCGAAGTAGGAGTGGGCCAATTGAGGTTAAGCCTATGGCAGGAAGCGCTCACTGCGCTACCTCTGCTGCAAGCAGCCAACGATGCAATTGAACCCAGGTTTTTGTTTAACAAACCCTACAAAATTCAAATAAAACAGAACACAGAGCCACATGCTGCAAATGCAATACGCATATATACAGATGGTTCAAAAATGAAAGAAGATTCAGGATGTGGAGTTTACTCGAGAGCACTAAGCCTAAAGATTAGGTGGGGAATAGGAAACAATACCAGCGTGGTTCAAACAGAACTGGCTGGTATCTCAATTGCCACAAAAGAACTAACCAGAAGAGGAATTTCTGGCAAAAACATAATAATCTGCACTGATAGTAGACAAGCCCTATTAGCCTTGAACAGACAACGTGTTATAACGAGGCTAGTACTAGAGTGCCACCAAGATTTAGCTGACGCCTCGGCAGATAACAATATTATCCTGAGGTGGGTTAAAGGGCACGACAGGAGTAAAGGAAATCGCATTGCTGATTCTTTAGCCAGGGAAGCCGCTGGACTAAAAATTCTAGGACCCAGTGACACCTACGGCCTAACGACTTCGACAATTGCGGAACTAGCCAAACGTTACACACATGCTCAATCCCTTAAGAGATGGGATGGAATCAAAGGATGCAGTCTTGCCAGGATCACCCTGGGCGACCCTGGGAAGCTGGCGCCGAAGTAATATTTGGCGATGACCAGGAAAAACCTACGTTTAACAGTAGGATTTCTGACTGGTCACTGTCAACTAAGGAAACACATCCATACTATGGGGCTAGTGGACACACCTCTATGCAGGATGGGTGAACAGGAAGATGAAACTGTCAGGCATGTCTTATGCGAGTGTCCGGAGTTATCGTCAATAAGAGAGTGTGTTAACTGTATAAACCCTCACTTCGTGGAATCTACTCATCATATGGTTTTAAATGAAACTAACTGTTTCTAAATGATATAAAATGTTATAAATATCGAAACAATTGTCAATAATTCAATTGCAATTTACACATTTTCACAAATATATTGTGGAGTCATTTAGAAACAGTTAGTTTCATTTAAAACCATAAGAGAGTGTGTGTTCGGTGAGTCTTGGCCTACACCTGCCGATATAAAGTAGATGTCTCCTAGTGACCTGTCCACCTTCCTGAGAAGGACAGGATGGACAATGACCTAGGAGGACAACTCCTCGGGAGGATGTACAATGGGTCACATGTGGCATAAGTGCTGTGAGCCTACACACTCACCCTCCCTACTCTACAGATACAGATACAGAAGGACAGGTATTCTCTTCACACAAACGGTACAATCAAGAGCACAAAAAAGACTTAAAGGCTGAGATGCCGAGTTCTTGAACATCGACTGGATCTCAAGAGAGTTCCTCCAAAAAGGAACTAGTTAAATTAATCCTAATAAGGAATGCTAGTCTTTTCACATGATTTTAACAGTGATTTTAATGCAAATAATCACTTGGGAGTTGTGCAGATTTCACCAAAAACTTGCCGGATATTATATGCCAAAAAGACAAGACGTTGTGAGCAATAAAATTTAATTATAGAACAGAATTTTACGAGTAAAGAGTTAATAAATAAAGTAGTATTATTCCTTCTCCATTTCCTGGAATAAAACCATTTTAGCAGCTGAAAATAGACACAACAATTACAAGCTTAATCCTAACATCCAACTTAATTCCAGCCCTTAACCTGCATGTAGTAGTGTGCGGTGTGGTGCTGATGATTTGGAAAATTAAAAATTAATTCTGACAGCCTCAAGAAACGCAACTTTTTAGAGAAAAATTCATTACACCGTTAATTAGAATTGTGAACGGAATTGATATTAAAGAAAAATTCAAAAACTTGTTCATTAAAGTCAGGGATTATTGGGGGATTATTTTCAATTTCGTGTGACAAAATATTGCTTACTGCTGCTCTTAATGAACAGATTAATAAGAAACTTTTTAATTTGTTTATTAATCTTATTTTTTACTGCACAGAAAACTTTTCGAGCACGAAAAACATAAACTATAAAAGTAAAGTTATCAGCAACAATGGTCATGCTTGTGCTTATTAAATCCTATAAAACCAAAATATATTAGGACTAGAAAGTGCTATGAATGCAAATATCCTAACATAAAACAAGAAAGATTTGCCGCATTATGCAAACCGAGTTTATTAACAGTGAAACTCAATTATAAGAGAACTTTTAAAACGAGAAAAACAAGTAAAAGCCTCATGATTTATAACGGCAGCTTTTTGTGAATCGATAGGACGATAAGTTTTTGTATTAACATGTGCATGATTTACTCGAAAGGTGCAAAATATTATCGCATACCTATTAATCTCGCTTTAAGTCACGAATAAGGCAGCTCAGAGATGTAAATTGAAAAGCCAATAGTGTATAACGGTGTTAGCTATTTTTAGTATTTTCTAAAAATGAAAATCCGAAGTATAGTTTAGTTCAAAATATATCATCTACTGCCATAAATGACATATACATTCAAGTCACAATGTGTCGAAAAGAAATAAATGCTTACAGGATTGGATTAAAAAGGGTTCAAACTAAATTAAATTATATATAATAAGTATTTCATTTATTAGCTAGCAAAGTAGAAATCTAAAAATAAATGCAGAGAAAACAAAAGTAATAGGCATGATGACAGAGACTAAGAATAACTGAAATATTGATTTGATATAATTATATACCTAAGATACTGAGATTCTAAAGAAATCACTTATTTTTATTTCACATGTATGGTTACACTTATTTTAGTAAAATATAAGCTCAAAATTTAACCACCCGCCATCTTATCTCAAACACGAATCAGAGAGTGACGTCGTACTTTCGCAAATATCTATGATCCGAATATCTGTTTTGAATTTACTATACCTCATTTAAAAACCAGGAGGAGTGATTTGAATTTAAGTTGGCAATTCTGTAGACCTCTGATTGGTCTGATTCAGCCCAGTTTCACACAACACTTTTTAATATTGACATCAGCTGATAGTTTTCATTTTTGATAGTTCTGACAGATAAATAAATAAAAATATTGGATGAAAACCCAAAAATATTCTCAAGCAGTGGGTACATTATTACTTTACATTTTTTTAAAAGTAGTAAAGTCGGTTTAGCGAGTATTAAGGGAATACTGAAGTAAAGGAACATTATAGTGCTGTAAAATATTGGTGGAATAACGGGACTTTTGAAAAATTGTGATGAGTGAATAAAGAATGTTGTTCGAAGAACAAAAATGAGATCTGTGTTGGACAAAATTCTGTAAGCTTCAAAGAAACGTTCAGACTTTCTTGAAACAAATTAAATTTATCTGTGTCACCTTTTGACGAGTCAAATGTAGGTACTATTTATTTGTTATATACATATTTGGGAAGAAATCGTCAAGGTTCATCGGAAGAACATGCCATGGAAGATATAAAACAATATAGAAAAGAATGGGTTTGGTAGAAAATACATTATTGGTTTTTGAAGTTAAAAAGAAAGAAGAAGGTATCTCAGAAGTATTTCACTTAATCCGGCAACATAAAGATAAATGTTGGAAATGTTTAAATTAATACTGAATACTGCATATTGCACTACAATGCTATTAATTTTGTAGTATTGTTATTGCCAGAACATATTATCAATTGTCATATTCTTTTCAATTTAATTGTAATAAATATAATTGAAGTAACTTGACTATCTGTAATTCTCCACCATCAACAATGACCATAATTTGTTTGTTGTCGATTTGAATCTTATGTTTGAATAAGAAACGAAACAGGAAAAAGTCTTACATTTTGTTTAATGCGTAGGTACATCTGAAAAAATATACTGCAGATCAGAGGAGAAATCGACTTATGACTAATGTCTTTGCTATCAAGGCATATTTAATATATTTGGAACACGACTGTTGAATACGTTTTCGGAACACACCCTTTAGTAACTAATCTGGTAACTTTTAGTAAGGCTTTTCAAATTACTCCTCTTGGTTTTTAAATGAACTTTACTAACATAAGAACTACTAACATAAGAACACCTTATTATTCATCCCATGTGGGTATTGAGAAGTAGCTCATTTTCAACCTAATCTTAAAATAATACACGGTGAACTGAGGGGAATGTACGGAAGTGACGGCTTGACATTGACAGATAAACTCAGATTCACTCATGTGCACACAAATTTTCGATCACGAAAACTACTTTCTTTCGCCTCTTGTTAGATGGTGTACTCCGGGGTAGGGGATCTCTGAAGGCGCGAGGGTGCTGCCACATAGGGAGTCCCGTCAGTACTAAAATTTCTAATTTAGTGAGAACTGTAACGCCGTTAGTGGTAGTTGCAGATTTTTCCACATATATCAGCGCTGACATCCTAACGTGTTATCTATGATCCTAACCTGACAACTGCCTTACGTGTATCGTGAGTTTGTCCAGTTTTCGTTTTTAAAATAGTATATTAAAGTATAAGTGGATATTAAGGTCTTTAAAACATGAGCGATTTTTCTACCACGACGACGAAGCCGGAGTGCTCGAAATATTTTTTTTATTGGTGCACTTTGAAATTATAAAAAAGGTAGAACGTGTCGCGGGACACACGGTAGGAACTTTAGTTCCTTTTAAGCAAAAGTTATGTAATACATCTGACGTTATAGATAAACAATTTACATATTCTTTGGTGGTTGAGTAGTAAGCACACCAGACTCTCACGCGGTAAACCCGGGTTCGATTCCCCGCGAGGAATTTTTTTTTATTGTTAATTTTATTTTTAAATAATCATTCTGCTTGATATTAATAACGACAACAGGTAAACGTTTGAAATATTTAGCAGAATATTCATTATTATAGATAATGGTACGGTACCCTCCATGAGGGAGTCCGACTGGCAACATCTACTTATAACAGCATCGTATATTTAAAAAAGGAAACCGTAGCATTATACAAATTGGACATTCGTTTACCACAAAATTAGTGGAAACATAAAATTGAATTGTTAAATTTTCAATTTGAAGTTATATTACAGTTTATAGAAATTTTTATTTTCTAGATTTTTTCCTAAGTGGGTCGTAGAAAAAATATGCTGCTCGACTCGTGTGGATTGTCCATATCGCACTTGAACGATTGAGCACTCCGCTTACGGCTTCGTGCTCCATCTTCGTCCTCGTGCGATATGGCCATCATATCCACACTAGTTGCACAAACTACAATTTCTTTCAAAATATACCCTTTTACATTTAAAAACTACCTGCCAAATATCAAATCAATTTATCCATCCATTTTAAAGTTATCGAATTAAAACATTCAAGTTTTCAAAATTTCAACACCCTGTATTTCGAAAAGTAGCTAGACCCCTTAATAGCGCAAAAAAAATTATGGAGATTATAGTAAAAATTAATCCGAACAAATTAAAGTAGATCACTAGCACTGCGAATACCAGCTTTGCATAGAATTTCAATATAGCATCGGTGGTTCAGTGGTTAGAATGCTCGCATTGCACGCGGGCGGCGCGGGTTCGAATCCGGGTAGGAGCATATTTATTATTATGAATCGCTGCTTCGTAAACGAGAGAGAGACTAAGGAGGCACAAGCACGCAAAAGCAAGGCACATAACGAAGCAATGTAACATAACGTAGCGTAACGTAACGCGTAACGGTCAGATCTTTTGCGTCGCGACCCCTGGTCGCTCAAACATAACCTGGCGTAAAGAACTAAAGTTCCAATACTTGTCTATAACTAATACAACAACAAGAAATGGAAATCATAGATGGAAATAAGAAGTAATTGTCAAATGGTTGAATTCGTGATGTATGTTGTCATGGAAATGAGAAAAACATAAACTAATTTGTATTTTGATGGAAGTTCGACCTTATTGAGTTCTGTGAATGTCAATTAGTATTAATTTAAATATCATTTCCTAAGATTTGAAAAATCGGAATATTAATATTTCAAACAATACCAACGGCTTTCCATTTTAATTTATAAATTTGACATTGTTAAATATTTTTCGAATAAAAGTGTTGACGTTACAAACTACTCCTGTCAGATCAAGAATAAAAAAAATTGTCATTTAGACATGATTCAGACCATAGATTTAGACTTCGTTTCTCGAGTTGTTGATGTTGCCACGGTAACTTTAAAACACGCGCGTTTTTTAAAGTTCGATTTAAACACGCTGAGGCGTGCTTTAAATAGGTTAAATGGTTCACCAATGAAAAAAACTATTTTGCTTATTTGTGTGTGTGTTGAGTATTCGTAGTTGGTTTTTATTGTTTATAGTGGGACTTTTATTTTAAGAGACAATGTCGAGAATATGTTTTGTGAAAGACTGTAATGTGAGGTGGACCCGGTAAGCATGTTTCAATTCCGCCATCCATCTCGGCACCATAGGCAAAATAAGACGTTCTGATTGGTTGCGTTGTATCGGTTAAGTGGGTGCTGAGATCGTGGTCGGAATGGACTACAGAGTGCTCAGATGGTAGTTGGAATTGAATGCTAGTGTTGTGCTGCTGGCCGCGTTTAATTCCATGCAGTGATTTTGTGAGCACATGAAACTACTGTCTAAGTTTGGAAAAATTACCCACATCTTTTCGTAACATAATTCTTCATGAGAAAATGTATTCGAAGTAATATAAAATGTGAGCAGGACTTGCGCCAATGGGTTGAAGAATATAGTGTTTTTTTTGAAAATAGCCAATTTTTTTCCTCGTCCTGTACAACTGGAAAATTTTTTTTATGTTATTAGGGAAAAAGTTTTTGAAATATCAAACTCATTGGTGGAAACCGCACGTTTCTATCTTTTTTCTTTTAGTCAATAGTTAATCACGTTTAAAATGTGTCAATTTTATATTTTATTTGTTTTTGTATCATCTGATAATAAATGCTTATTAAAATGATGTTCTGATTCTGATTATATTATCTCAATATAATATATGTACTAAATCTTTAAAGTAAATTAATTTTTATATAAAATATTACAATTTTTGCAAAAAATCAATTTATTTTCTTCAGTACTTAAGGGTTAACTTCTTTCCATTATTTATGTACTATCACTTAATACAATAAATACTATTATGAACATTGCATGTGTTTATTATTTCCATAGGAAATCATGCTTTGAGCTGATTTCTATTCCGCCGTCGATCTCGGCACTCCGCTTTCAATTCCGACCACGATCTCAGCACCCACTTAACCGATACAACGCAACCAATCAGAACGTCTTATTTTGCCTATGGTGCCGAGATGGATGGCGGAATTGAAACATGCACCCGGTAAGCTCTATCTTTATAAAAAACATGTTTGATTAAATGAAAAGTAACAAACGTAGTTATTCTTCCATACAGCTTTGAGCTTCCCAGCACTGTTGTTGAATTCCTAACAATTATTTTTCTTCATGTTTGTCATTGAAATAATATGTAGAAAAACGTTCCATTTATTGTATACTTTTTTTATTCAATAAAATATATAAACTTGATGATCATTGCTTTATTTTAGGCTTTACATATGGTCCGCTTTTTGGCATTCCATTCAATTTTACTTGACTATTTTATTGTTATTATTGTAATATCAATCTGATGTTGAGTAACTTTATGAAATATCAAAAAATGGAACATTAATGTCATTTTGCAATTGAAGTAAAACTACAGTGATTTTGAATATGCCGCCAAAAACTGTAAAATTACTTCTTTTTCGGATGTTAGCGAAGCTCACAACCATCTGATTTGTGTTAGAGGTACTGACGGGACTCTTAAGGTGGTGCCACCCGTACAAATAGAGGGCGCCACGGGTCAGTTTCCCATCCCATCAGTATTTTTTATATATGGTGTACTCTGTGTTACTATTCTAGCGTTTTGGCGTATAATCTGAAATGTGTTTTTTAAAGTTGAATTTTTTCTTTGAAAACTATTTTTCTTACAGAAATAACATTTATTGTAGATAAAGTATTGTAACGTTTATTCTTATTTATATTTACAATTAATTTATATTTACAGATTTATATTCAAATACAGTCCTTATTTAATAATTTATATCACACACTAACTATAATTTATATGAGAGTCACTTAATCAACACTTTATCGAGGCGCGATTGCTTTCTTTCAGTATCAACACTAACTGACTAACTGACTAACTAACTCCGCTGCGATGCTCGTCGCCTATTTATACTCGCACGTATGTTTTTCTAGAAACCTCTAGAGCTCGAAGTTTTGGCGGATGCGCCGGGTTTTTCTAGATGTTACGTATTCCAGATCATTCTTGAAAATACGGCGGAGGAGCCATAGTCGTATCATATGGGAATTTCACTGGGGGCACTAATTGAGCACATTAATGCAGCAGCTCGCGTAACGTATATACGTGAGAACATCGTGGAGCAGTTTTTTAAAATCAGTCATCATGTCTATTGTAATTGGACAAGAAAACAAGATTCTCGAAATACAGCTAAATGAAGAAAAGGTACAGCAAGTGAGTTAACTGTATAAACCCTCACTTCGTGGAATCTACTCATCATATGGTTTTAAATGAAACTAACTGTTTCTAAATGACTCCACAATATATTGTGGAGTCATTTAGAAACAGTTAGTTTCATTTAAAACCATACGTATAGCAAGTGGATACATTTAAATATTTGGGAGTGAAAATACATAATAAGAAGGGAATAATAACGCTGAAATTAATGAACGCATTAAAAGTGCCCTCAATCTGTATTATGCAATAAGTTATACTTTCATTCGCAAGAAAGAAGTGTCAAAAATAACAAAAATAACAAACTATAAAACCGTTTTTAAACCAATTTTAACGTATGGGAGTGAAAGCTGGGTTCTTACGGAAGAGACAAAAAGAAAATTACAAACGGTTGAGATGAAGTATCTGAGAGCAGTATTGGGAATCACAAGAAGGGACCAAAATTCGAAATGATTATATAAGAGAACAGCTAGAAGTAGAATCCCTGGGAAGAAGCATAGAAAGGAATCAGCTAGGGTGGTATGGTCACTTAGTACGCATGAAATACAAACAACAGGCAAAAATTATATGGCAAACAAAAACACATGGAAGGCGACCAAGGGGAAGACCACGAAAAACCTGGGATGATGCAGTAGCGGAAATCCTGAAAGAGCGTGGACTAAATCCATAAATAAATAAAAATTTAAATAATTCACAAACGCACCAAGAGAAGCGTTTACTCCGTCGTCTTACTGACAAGTACACTGTCAGTTTTCGATATATTATGAACGTACTGGTTATGCCCGGAGTTCGGTCCTGACAAGAAAGTGAAAAGTGGCTTTTATTGACACTCCGTATTAAAACTCAAATTTTGGATATAATACGAGTAATTCAAATTTAAAAAGTGAATAATATATTATATAAGACCTCAAAGTGCGTTTGGATAATAAGAAAACGAAAAACAATATCAAAAACAAGTAAGAAAACCTAAAATATTCATTAAAATAGCCAGTAACCAATATAAAATTTATGAGAATAGAACATAAAAACAACAAATTAATCCATCAACAAAACTGATAGGAAAAATATTAGTGGTGAGACAATCAGCATATGACCATAGGAAAGAGAGGATCTGATTTTAATAAAAATGGAAAGTGAAGATGAAGTTGTCAAGAAATGAAAAAGTGATTGGGAAGATGAGAAATACCAGCATGATGATGAGCTCAAGAGAAGCAGATTTGACAGGAAATCACCAAAAAAAGGCTATAGAAAAATAGAAGAAAACATGGATTCTTTGATGAGAATGATAGACAAAATGGGAGAATCTATAAACGAACTATCGAAAGAAATAAAACAAATGAGAATAGAACAGAAAGAATATAAAGAGGAAATATTACAACTGGGTATACAAAATTATGTTGCACAAGTTTTTGTTGAACTAATATCCCTGAATTCTCAAAAATATTTGAATTTGTCCAATATTGACCTAGGTTAATAATAGAAAAAAATTATTAACCACTAATAGAGAAATTCAACTTCTCAGTTGTCTAGCAATAATTGTTAACTTCACAGCTAGTAGTGGAAAAAATTTAATATCCGGAACTGTCTATTGTCTCGTCTGCTCACCAGTTCCAGCCATGCCTAGACTATCAATTTGCAGACTCGACTATAATAGACGGTTTTTCGTCCTTGCTATATTAAATGTATTATTCAATATTTCGGTGTAATAATGCGGTTATCGCGTTAAATTATAAACGTAACCACTATATTTACAAACGTTTCCACTCTCGCTTTCCGGTTATAAAATGCAATTGAAATATTATTATTAGGCTGCTGCGAACGTACTTTAATATTCAATATTATACATTTTGTGTCAAAAGGATTACGCAACGAGATTTGTGCGTTATAATATATTAACGGTTATCCAACTACAATGAAAAAATACTTGTAGCCTGAGTGGTGCTTCAATCATATGATTGGAGTTCGGATATATAAAATACATTCACGAAGGAGTGTTTATATGTTGCAAATCGAAGGAGAGTGACGTGAATCACCTCGGCGAATAGTAGTCTATAGAAGTAAAAGTATCATTTATTTATTTTTTTTATGAAGAAAATTGTGTAACTATGTATCATTTTGTAACATAAGCAGAGCTTACTTGCTGTTAACTGTATAGTTGTAACATTAATGACAGGAATTGCGGATCTACTGCCAGGGTTGAAATAATTTTCATGCTTTTGTGTGTAAATGTGTGATGTTGAATGAAATAATATATTCCTTGAATTTACTGTCTGGACACTTACTTTGTGGAAACTACTCTTTACTTTTAAAAATAAAACTAAAAGTTTCTAATTAACTCCATTTTAATAATAAAAAAAAATCGAAATAATTATCAATTTTGAATTTCAACTTGCACGATTTCTGTGTTTTTAGGTATAGTATTCAAGTGTTTGTGTATTGAGTGTTACTTTATGTTTGTGGTGAAATTGAGGGTTTTAGAGTGTTTTTTGTTTTACTGAATGTTTCGATGCGTTATTAGAGAGTTATTGGAAATTCGAATTTACTGCCTTGTAGTAATTGTGATGACCTTAAATAAATAGTGCTCTACCTCAAAACAGACTTAAAATTTGGAGTTATTGAAACATGAAACTCTATAATGACATTATATTAAGGTAGGTGTCACAGATGACACATATCACTTACAAATTGTGACATATAACTATGAAACATAATATAAAAGAGAGTTATTGGAACTTTTATAAGGTAAAGCAGTAATAGTGCTGCCCTTATAGTGACATATACGCATGCGCATTTGATGTTTTAAATAAGGGAAACATTATTAAGTTTAGTGTTTGTCCTTATTTGTGCGCGATTACTGCAGTGCCCTATCCATACATACTTACTATCTAAATGGACAATACACTTTAATTCCTACGTTATAAGGTTACAAGAGTATGGTTTTAGGGTAGATTTGTACATTGGTCATTAAAAATTAGTTTGGTTATTTTTTTTGAATAGTGAGGTCCGGTAGAAGGTTATAATTTTTCGATTTCTGATAAGTGAAAGAATTTTCAAATTGAGTTGTTCGATGTTTAGGAATATTAATTAAATGTTTCCGACGAATGTTCACATTGTGAACATCTGTCCGAAAAGAGATTTTGTGAGTCTTGGACAAGAGTTTTGCAGTTTTTGTAATCTTCTCTGTTCGACACTATTACGTCTGGAACCATAGACATAGTCACAATAATTCGCTAGCGACAGAACTAATGTATCACACAGTTGTTTCTTCAGATGACTATTCAAAACCTGTCTATTTAAAAATATTAATTTGAGTTTGGCATATGACTTCTGAAGGATATGAGATATATGGTGATCGAATTTAAGTTTGTCATCTAAATAAAGACCCATGTTTTTTGCGTAAGTTGTAGTCGTTATTACGCTATTGTTGATCTTGATATTAAAATCTACTGCAGACCTCCTTCCAAAATGCAGAACCACTGATTTCGACGGATTTATCATTAGATCGTGTTTTGAAGAAAGCTCCACCAACGCGTTAATATCCTCATTAATATTTTTTTCTGATTCTGCAATTAATAAAGGGTCAAAAAAGTAGTATAATTGAGTGTCATCGGTGTACATATGTAAAATTGCTTGTATATATTGTATACAACAAACGCGCTAGAATAGAGCCTTGAGCAACTCCACGATTTATATACCCAACGTCTGAGTGATTACCTGCTAGTATAACCTTTTGACTCCTCTCACTTAGATAATTTTTTAAAAACTCAACAGTTTTGGGACTAAAACCCATGTAGTTTAAAACAGCTAAAATGAATTGATGGTTTATCATATCGAAAGCCTTACTATAGTCAAGTAATATCAAGGCTCCGATCTTACCTTTGTCACGTTCTCTTAATATGTCGACTGTGATGTTTAATAGAGCAGTGCCGCAACTGTGTCCTGCCCTGAAAACCGATTAATTTTGGGGGAGAATATTATAGGTATCTAGATGACAACGAATTTGCTGGTCTATGATTATTTCTAGAATTTTGGATATTGTTGGCAAAATCGTAATAGGGCGTAGATCACTAAGGCATTCGGGAGAATTAACTTTTGGAATTGGTAAAACAAGGCCTTGTTTCCAGACATAAGGAAAAACTGACATGCTTAAACAAAAATTGCAGATATGTGTTATGTATAGAATAATAAATGGACATGCTAGCTGAAGTAATGTGATGTTAACACCATTGGAACCACATGCTTGAGTTTTAATATCTAACAGGATTTTTGATATTTTTTCATCATCTACGTCCTCAAAGTCCAGCTTAGAATCTATTCCATCTTTTATTTGTGTAAAATTGTGATATTCCTTCATCTGGGGGATTGAGAATACTGGTAATATTTAGGAAATGATTATTGATAAGATTTGCATTTGTTTGAAAATTGAAAGTCACATTATTATTTTTGTTGCCCAACAAGCTATGTATTATTTTCCATTTATTTTTACCGTCTGAATTTAGAATTTTCCTTTGGATGTATACCTTTTTCTCAACTGTTATTGCATTATTTGTATAATTCCTTAGCTGTTTGTAATAGGGCCAATGAGCAAGAAGTTTAGTAGATCTGTATTTATGAAGAGCTTTATTACGTAATGTTATCATTAGTGTCACTATAAGGACAGCACTATTACTGCTTGACCTTATAAAAGTTCCAATAACTCTCTATTATTAGTAATTTTGTGTCCTTGGTCGATTTAGTGAGTAATTCAGTGTGTTTTAGTGTGTAATCGATATTTTAGTATGTTATCTAGCCTTCTTGTATGTTTTTGTTGAGATTAAATAAATATTGTTAAATTGCACGATTTATTGATTTTCCAAATTATTTTCAAGTGATTTTGTGTGTTATCAAATGTTTTAGGGTATTTTTTAAAGTTTTGTCTCTATTGGCGTTCTTGGAGTGAATATTTATGGATGCGCGCGCACTCCGACATCTGAAAAGTGACATGATGTAGTTGAATTTCAACTGTCTTCTCCTTCTACTAAATTACCATGGTCTTCTATTGTATTAACCTCAAATTACGGTCAGTAAAGACTACATTTATACCAGAAAAGGCCGAGTTGATAGTTTGAGCTTGGGCGCCAAAAAGTTCCCAAATCGAAAAATAATTTCAGTTAATTAACCACTTTTAAAAGACCCAGAGGAAAAAATTATCCTCAGAAATCGCTTTTTTTTAAGTAGGTATATTTGAGTGGTCTTGTGTGTCATCGAGTGTTATTTTTTACTTTTTGGTAAAATTAAGAGTTTTAGAATGTTTTTATGTAGGTATGTTATAGTGGTTTGTGAGTTATTGTTCTCTTGTGTTTTTTGGTGAACCTGATAGTTTTTCTTATTCACTAATAGTTTCGGTATGATATTCTAGCAATTGTTTTTTTAATCTTTTTCGACAGCCAGTATTAATTGAAAAATAGTATATTATACACCAAAGTGGTGAAGACTATTATTATTGACCGAGCACCAACATTATTTCGCGAGTGGCTTTGCTCCGAGCGGAATAAGGTGCGAGGTTTATAAATGTCTTCAACACCATGGTGTATATACCATTTTTTCCCATACTAGCCAAATTTAAGACAAAAATTGAAAATAATTCACAAACGCACCACGAGAAGCGTTTACTCCGTCGTCTGACTGACAAGTACACTGTCAGTTTTCGATATATTATGAACGTACCTACTCGTTATGTCATCAGTCATTTTTGGTTGAGCGCGAATTTTAAACTAATGGCATTTTCATTCAAATAATGGTATCTTGATAGGTAATTTCAAGCAGCAAATATTTTAGAGACATTCTCCTGGATATACAAAATTATGTTGCACAAGTTTTTGTAGCACTACTATCCCTGATTTTTCAAAATATTTGAATTTGTCCATTATTGACCTAGATTAATAATAGAAAAAATTATTAACGACTAATAGAGAAATTCAACTCCTCAGTTGGCTATAGAAGAAGCAATAATTGTCAATTTAACAGCTAGTAGAGGAAAACATTAATTATTCCTGCCGTACTCATTTCAAGTTGTCAGTGTTAATTGTTTTATTGTGGTGGGTTTTTAATTCGACTTGTAGTGTATACTCTTGATTGTTATCGATAGTCTTTGTTCACTCCTAGAATAAATGAAAGTGAAAATATCTTTACCCACCGTCCGGATTTTAATCTAGCACTGGTTATTAGGATTGTTCGATTTTTACAGATTATGAAATTCAAATTATTCTACACAATACCATTGTATCACAATCTGGACCAGAAAGTAAAGAATAATTTAAAAACGTTTCTTAAGGCTAGTTATTTGTTAAATTTTAATTTTTATTATAATTTTTAGAATTCAAAAACGTATTTTTGTAACAAAATTGTGTTCTCCAGTTATTTGAAAATGTAATATTATTTTTTTAGTCTCAAGTCAATTAAAATAGGATGATGTTTTTTTGAATAGAGATATTAATGAAAATATTTAGATCATCTACTTTTCGTAGTTGGTTTAATTCAGAATTAAACCGTCTGCTTAATCAAAAGAAAATTATTCCTAAAAGACTTAAGAAATATGGTAGGGAAGATGATTACTATCTTTTTACAGAACTTTGAAGTCTATGCATAGAACTTAGTGAATACTTATATAAATACCACGTTAATAAAACATAGCATAGAATATCCCTGCTTTTTGGGAATTAATTAATAATAAGCGTAATTCTCATATATGTTACCTTCTACGCTTTGTTAAGAAGAGTCTAATGGTGAGAGCAGTCAAGAAATAGTTGATGAGAAAGTTATAGAGAAGTTACTGGTCTTCTTCGTAAATAAAATGATAAGTTACACAACTGCAAAAAAGTATATTATTCAACGATCATGTAATAAACATTACAAGAGAGTTGCATACACAATATTTTTTCTACGAAGAAATTTGATTTGAAAAAAAATATCAAAAAATGCACTAACCGGCACTCGAGCCCGGCATGTACAGACAACTCTCTTAGAAACTGTCAAACATTCTACAGAAAATATTAGGTCTGCCTACTTGGGTATTAGAAAATATAGTGAAAACCAGTGTTATGATGAGTATCATTATGAAACTGAAAATTGGCATTTAATTAACAACTTATAGTATAGGAGTAGAAAAGATTAATAATAAGTCAGCAACAAAGTTTTAACCAAGGAAAGTCTACATGTACACCAATATCTTATTGAATTGGGAATTCGATATATACAGATTTTCCAAAGGCATGGTCAATCATGAAATTCTAATGGCAAAGCTTAGTGGTTATGGCATCAGTTATACTATACTTGAGTGGATTGAGAGTTACTTGTTGAATCGGTCCCAAATGGTGTAATATGGGGGGTTGTGCATTAAAATCAATAAATGTCACCGCAGGTGTGCCACAAGGTTCCCATCTTGGTCCTCTATTGTTCAATTTGTCCGTGAATGATCTGCTCAAGTGAATTTCTAGCGTTTGCTGATGACATAACAATATTCAAGGCTATTATTAACTACTTCCCGGGCTATAGTCACCGACGGATATTAAATTACACTTTAAAGTCAAACGGGGTTGGTATATCTACAAGATATTTAACACCAACCATTCTCGTTTGCAATTAGAAGGGACAACATAACTTGTTGACCGGTTTCGGCCTATTTGTGCCTCATCAGTACAAGGTATTTGTTCTTCGTCCGCGAGCTCAAAGCCTAATCACTGACTGAAGAATACCCTAAAATCACAATTAATACATGTCTTCCAGTAACGGAAGTGTAAAAGTTGTGACAGTAGCGACATCTTCCCCTCCTATCGCAAACCAAAATTCGAAAAAATCTGACAAAAAAACACATGGTCTCCAAACAATAAAGTATTATTACAGTTTCCTGTAATATTGTCCTATTTAAAAAAGCGCGTTAAAAAATAGAGATTTGAAAATTTTTCCAAGTCCACACTGAAAATTATACTAATTCTCCCTACTCCGCAGCCAGCTGTAACGCAACATGCGCTAGATGGACGAAAAATGTTGAGGCGATAGAATTTCATTTTTAAATAATTGTGTTGGGAAGCACCGGAGATTAAAATGGAAAATGTATTAAAATCGTTCATTTAAAATGTTTTATGCTGATGCTTATAGTCTTAAATGTATAAATACATAAATACAATTAATGCTAAATAAGAACGTTCAAACTAGCGAATTTAAGTGATGTACTTAAACAAGCATCAGAAGCTTTGTTAAAAGTCCCCTGTGGTTTAACAATCGTAAGCCTCGTAACACCCACATAAGCGACTAATTAAATTTCACATCCTTCTGCATGAACAGCCACGTTAACTTTCTTATGCGCTTAAAAGGCTTACTCAACTCGGGTCTTGGGATGGACGCGCTACTCGTTCCACTATATAGTTGTCACCTGAACGGAATCAAAACTATGTTAGAAACAAATATTATTTGTGAACTTTTTTAGAATAATAAAGGTTTTTGAAGAAAGACAAAGTCAAGCCACAAGGTATAATAAGCGGAAAGTTACTAGCTACACTGCTAAACAATTGAAGTGAATAATTATAGCTTTTGCCAATATTTTATTCGAAAAAACATTGTCAAAACAATCACCTGCTGTGTTTGACAATTTATCTATTGTCAATATCTTTTATCGGAAGTCTGCCATCTTTGAAAATATTTTAGTTAAAAAGATCGTATTCGAAAACACGAACGTAGAAATTTTCATGATTTTACTATAAGTATTTTGCCATATACAGATAGTTTTAACTCGTCGTGGGACACCATGTATATGGCAACACTGAATCAATATAGAGAGATTTTACGCTCTATACTAGAGACTTATCTAAAACTAGTGTACCCAGAAAAAATTCTCAATTACTAAAACTCTTCCAGAAACACATCTTGAACTATTCTCAACTTTATCCAGAAATGATATTTCAAGAAAATAATTTTTCACAAATAAATAGAAGAGGAAAAAGAGAAAACAGCACTAGTCCACACGCTAGAATGAATATATGAAATAAAATATGTTTTTGGTGTGCCACTAAGAAACAATTTGAGCATTCGTGAAACTTTGGGTAACATTCTTAAATCAGGATTTGCCGCAAAACCGTTAAAGTGCAATGCAAACAACCCTCAATTGGCAAGTAAAATCACTATATTTTATTGATTAGTGAAATCAACGGAGTGTGAATGAATTTATTTATGTAAAATGTCCCGTGACCCGAAAATATTGTCTTGAGCGTTAACCAGATAATACCATTCAATGATTTCACGTCTCATATTTTCAGAAATTTAGATAGTCGTTTTTGAAATTTAGGGCCGATTCTACAAAGCCAGTATAATAGTGTAATATACACCAAGGTGGTGAAGAATATTATTATCGACAGAGCACAAAAATTATTTCGGGAAGGGCTTTGCCCCGAGTGGAATAAGGGGCGAGGCTTATAAACGTCTTAATATACACTATATCAATGCTAAATATCACTTACCGAAGGGAAAACGGAGCATATGAACTTTTTTTTAATATGGGCATCAACTAGTTCCTTTTTTTAAAAGGGAACATGTTGACATGTTAGATTAGAATCGGAGTGGCTCTTTATCCTATCCGACTGCGACCTTTGCAGATCTATTGCGGTCCTCCCCACATTTAGAGCTCGATATCCAGCTTTGTCCACGACTATTTGGTAATTTTAACATTTTAAGTGTGCTTCTTCAAAACGTCACATGACACATTTATATTGAAGATTTTTATACAAACGACACAATATATCCTCGCTAGGCCTTCGCACTCACAGAGTATGTGCTCCGCGGTTTCGTCTTCTTTCTGGCATAACCTACATAGGCTGTCATCTGCTAGGCCAATTGTGTTCCAATTTTTCCTCAGCCTACAATGTCCGGTCACCATTCCCTCCATCATCCTCGTCGTTTCTCGACTTTGATATAGTAGGTCGTCTGACAGTTTGGCCGAAGGGCTTTTAAGAAATAATTTAGCGGGCCTTTGTCCTTTGGTTTCATACCACCAGCGCAACGCCTGGTTGTTTATCCATTCGTGGATGTCTCTTTACTTAGACATTTAGCAATTTCACAGGAAGGCTCTGGTCCTATCATGAACTCCGTTGCTCCCTGCTTGGCTAATTCATCGGCGTTTTCATTCCTTGGTGACCTGGTACCCAGGATAGGGTTACTCTATCATGACTACCTAGTTTGTTGAGTGCCTTGCTATACTCCCACATCAGATTTGATGTTATCCGATATGAGCGTATCGCTTTTAGTGCTGCTTGGCTGTCGGAGTAGATGGCGATTCTTCGGCTATCCACCTCCCGGCTCATCAACTCTTCTGCACAGCATTGCACCGCCATTACCTCTAGAGGTGTGCTAAACTAATACTAATGAGTATCCGTTACAACCGATACAGAGACTATGAAGTATCGGTTACAAATATCGGTTACAAGTAACCGTTTTTTGAACAATGAGAAGACTGGATGGACAACTTTTATTGGTACTCAATATAAGTATCGGTATCAGATTTAACAGATGAAGTATTAGCTAAACAAAACAAAATATTGAATTTGTGAATTTTAAAAACATAAACGTACTTTTTGGAATAAATATTTTCTTTAAATCTAAAATTGTCTCTCTTTGTGATAAAATACTAAGACTTGTTTTTAAAAATCTATTTAAGGTAAAACGTAACGTGAATCTTCAGAATTCTTTTAATGTCTAATATTCTAAATATTCGTATGGTTTATCGATATAGATCGTTGTCTCCACCATAGATAAACGTCTCCACTCCATCTGTCTGCGCAGTGCGAGATCTAATACGTTTAGTTCAAACAGATACTTTGTAACCGATACTTTTGATTTTCAGTATCAGTTACATTACTGGAGGTCAAGTAACGGTTACATAATATCGGTTACTCAAATATCGTCTCACCACTAATTACCTCTGACCGAAAGACAGTAGCATGTTTCCCTTGGCTTAGAGAGATCGTGATCTACTCTTGTACTAGAGATGGTACGAAATACCTGTCACAGATATCTTGGAACAGGTATGGACTAGGAACAACTTGTAACAGGTACGAATCGTACTCGTACTCGATTACTGGCGTAGACGAGTATATATATTTGAGGGAACGAGAACAAGAAGTGGGCGTGGCCGATTGCCGATTGAAACCGCGTGCGTACGACGTTAACGTAGTCGGTCCGCTCCGGTCCCGGCGATAATAACGGTGGGGCTCGGATAGGTTCGTGCGACAGCGACCAGCCGAGTAGGAAAGACGTGTCTTGAATACTCAGAAGCAAGCGAAGAAGATTTTGAGAAAGCGATCGGATGGAGGTTGATTTTTATCAGCCGAACCGGCGAAAGCTTATCAGAAGACGAAAACAGCGTTTTAAACGCAAATAGTGTTTTTTAACACTTATTTTCTATTTATGAAAGTCTTGAAAAATATTTTTATTTTTTAAGTCCGGATTTGATAGGTGTTTTGTATGTTTCTGGACCTGTGGAGGACAGGAACTATTAAGATGCCACCCAAAAAGAAGAACGACAGCCGTGCTAGCAACAGGACAAGGAGGACAATGGAAACAACATCGGACTCGGACAGCGAAGACAACGAGGCAACAAGAGCAGTGAAGAACGGAGATAAGGTACTGCGAGCAAGCGAAAAGAAAGTGGAAGAAGTCGAGAAAATGCTGAGGGACATGGAAATAAGAAAGATATTCCAAGAAGAAAGGGACCAAGCCAAAAAAGAAGCAAAAGAAGCGAAAAAAGCCGCAGAAGAGATGAGGAAAACCATCCAGCGCATGGAAGAGGAGATGACAGGCCTAAGAAAAGCCATGGAGAACATGGCAAAGGCGATGGAAGAAATGCAAGAGGAGAAAAGAAGCCGAAGCCGGTCAGAAAGCGTCCGCAGAAAGACGCAGAGGACAGAATCCCCAAGAAAACACGAAGACAGTGAAGAAGAGGAGATGGATTTCACGGAAGTGATATCCATCAGGGAAATACAAAAAAAAGAAGCCGCCGCCCGAAGAAAAGCCAACGAGGAAGCGATGATGGACGAGGCCATCCGCGAAAACAAGAAGACAACGACGACGCACCGACCACCACCCGTCATTCTGCGGAGCATCCACCACTGGAGCTCCGTAAGAAAAGAAATCGAAAGACGAAACATAAAGACGAGGTTCATAACAATCCGGGAAAGACTCGGAGTGAAAATTCCCTGCGACGGACCAGAGGACTACAGGAACCTCACA
The DNA here is from genome assembly GCA_910591685.1 of Galerucella tenella. Lineage (NCBI taxonomy): Eukaryota > Metazoa > Arthropoda > Insecta > Coleoptera > Chrysomelidae > Galerucella > Galerucella tenella. The sequence goes on along the minus strand of CAJUYH010003694.1, from coordinate 8,933 downwards.
AGGTACCTGAGAGAAGAGAGAAAAGAAGTGGAGTGGTATACGTATATGCCACAAGAAGAAAGGATGGCAAGGATCGTCATCCGAGGACTAACGCACTGCGAGGACACCAAGGAAATCAAGGAAAAAATCGAGAGACAAGGGGTAAGTATAAAACGACTAACCCAACTTCATTCCAGATTCGGAGAGAGAAGACCGCTACCCATCTGCCTGGTGGAGCTGGAGCCTGAAGAAAAAGAAAAAATCCGGAAAATCTAACACATCCAGAACGTGAGGATCAGGTGGGAAGAACAAAGAAGAGGAAAAGGGCCGACGCAGTGCTACAACTGCCAAGGCTTCCATCACGGACAGACGACGTGTAACGTAAACACGAAATGCGTGAAGTGCGGAGGACCACACCGATCCAACGACTGCCCACGACCGAAGACCAAGCCGGCCACCTGCGCAAACTGCCAGGGAGAACACCCGGCAAACTACAAAGGATGCCCAAAAGCCCAAAACAACCAGAAGACAAGGACAACAGCAACAGCAGTAAAGAAGACAGGAGTCAGCTACGCCCAGACCGCAGCTAACAAGAAAACAACGACGACAACAACAAAACAACAGATCCTCGAACATGTGACAAAGCTATCAGCTCAGCTCAGGATTAAAGTCGCTTGTAAGAGATCGGAAGAAAAGAAGACACACTCTATAAGGGTGTTTTCAGCCGAAATTGCCGGCTGAGGACGCACTTTGTAGAGGCAGCGCAAACACACACAACGGAAGACACACATACCACACACAACGGAAGACCGCCGAAAAAAAAACACCGTGGTTACACGGCCAAAGAGAAGACGGCTCGCCCCCAGCTGCTAGCCCTTTTAGCTAGGGACGAGCTGTACGCCGAAACGCGAACTATGATGATGAGACCCATCGGATAAGATGGGGGAAGTGGTGGAAGTCCTCCCCTGAGATGTACCTCGCTTAGAGAGGAATATACTGGACGGACGGGCTCATCAAGGTTGTGTGTGTGTGTGATAGGTTCGTGTCTTTCAGCACTCGGACTCTGTCGCTGATTCGCTGCAGCTTCAGTGCGGCGCGCTGTTCCGACAAAGAGTATCTTTGTGGTTCCGAGTCCGAAAAGTACGATACGAGACGAGTCAGGCGGAAGCGAATCGTCCGTCTCGTTCATGGAACAGGTATCTGTCACAGGTATGACTTGTTAACTGGAACGGAACGTACCTGTTACTAGAACTGGTTTTTAACATCTCTATCTTGTACCTCATATATTCCGGCTCCTACTCCAGAGTCTGTTTAAAGGAGACCCTGGTTCACAGTCCTTTCTTTCTGGAATGTAAACTGTATATTCGTTTTTAAAGCTATATTGTGGGACAATGTGATCCATTGGCATTCCCAGTATTGGATCTGCCTCTATTTCTTCATATAGCATTTTGTAGGCCTTACCATGTCCTTGACTTATCGGAGGAGGCCCCTGTAATAATGCTGACATGTTGAAAAACTTACTGCAATGGAGCTGAAGTGAATTGATATTCTCATAAGGACATTATTACAATTTTTTTAAGAAATTTTATATTTTTAAGCTAAAAACGATATACGTCGAGTCCCATAATCAACTTACAAAGAAAATGTCGAAGTGGACAGAATAATTTCATTAAAACCGTTCGCGTATTCACGTATTAAAAAACTGGTCAGAAACGGTTCAATTTTATGAAAAAAATTGGATTAGAATCTCGCTCACAATGTATGAATAAGAACGACGCGGATACGTAAACGTAGGTAATTAAATAGTGGGTCCTTTTTTATTGTTACCCTTTTTAATTTAGCTTCACTTTGTATGTTAATTTACTCATCTTTAAAGATTTTTCGGTAATCAGATTTTAATTAGCTTTTCAACAAAGTGGAATTACTAATGATAAGCTCATTTCCAATAATTTGTTTTTAACTTTTTAATAAACTTATTGAAATGCCCAACAACTTTTCTAAACTCGAAGTTTTCTCATCAGTGTAACTCCTAGGAGATTCCTATTTCATATGAAATAGTTTACTTTATAATAAGGTTTGTTTTAATTTTTTAATGGTATAAGTTATTCTAATGTCAGAGTAATGACACTAATGACAATAAAATAAAGCAATGTTGTCAGATATATTTTTTTAAATTGCTAGTTTGGAAATATTTAAAAACAAATTATTTATAAAAATTTAGTTTAGTCGCTTGAAATTGCTGGCAAAAGTCAAGTTAATTAAAACCACCTTATGTATGTCACGATATTTAAAAAAATTGAATAGCTAACAACGTACCAGCTATTATTGAAAATCATACGATCCGGTGCTTCTCTCGTACGATGGGATCTATCCCACGGTCGAAATAGACTAATTCTTGAACCTACATGTGAACGTTCATAGTATATTACGTAACGTGTGTGGTAAGAAGCATTTTACGCACGAATGGAAAAGTTACGCACGATGCCGCGTAGCGGCGAGTGCGTAATTCCGTGAGTGTGTAAAATACTTTACAACCCGAGTTACGTACTATACTTTACCTACGACCTACTTGTACTTGTATTTTTTATAAGAAGCATAAGTAATAACAGTTACATAATTAGAGGTGCTTGGTAAACTCTATTACTCTATAACCAATGAAAGAAGCACGTTAAAGAACTAACGTTTAATCATTATTAATATATTGTTGATAATCGAAAGTCCACTTTTTAAATTATAATCAATACATATACTTAGCCCTTTGGGCTTTTCATAGTTAAACGTGGCCATATCTAATGTTTTCAAATAGTAAATTTTGAATAAAATGGAGACGTCTAATGACAGTTGCTAAGATGTTGCTAGGGAAGCCGTGCGATTTACTTTACAGCTGTGCGTTTTTTTACAGTGCGTAATAGACGTCATTACATTGATACCGACTGTGTGTTATTGACTGATTACAGGGGGGTCGTAGGTAAAAATTATTACGTTGTTGCCAGCAATATTTGATACAAAAGATCTACTTTTTAGTTATTTTCAGCCTCTTTTTTTGTACGGTTGTCATAATTTTCTGTCATTAATTACTTTTAATATTCGTTATGTTATATTACCAATAATAAAAAAGGTAGTCTGTAGTATATCGATTAGTATTAAAATTGAATAAAAATGAGTCAGTCACGTTTCACTCCTTACAAAAGAAGTGCCCTCATAAACAGCATGCTTCCAAGCGATGGTCATATAAAAACATGGAGCCCCTATCTTCTTCAACTCATATTTCATCCCCTGCCTTTTGTAAATCCTCCATCATTACGTGCCAAAAATAATAGTTATCCATGTCCATAATAAAACACCGATTAAAAACACTGAAAATCAGTAAAACCACTAAAACTCACGACAAAGTATTTTTCAACTCTATGCAGATAAATTTAAGATTCAAAGAAACAGAGAACTGACAGAATAATTACGGAATGCATAGAGAAATAGTAATTATATACTTATTATATACAAATATATACTGATTTCCATTAAAAAACCTCTTTACTAGGCAAGCGCCAATTCATTCGACTCTGCTCCTCTATTTCGGACCATGCGATCCGGAGCGTATGATTTTCATGAGATCAATAATATCGGATCACGGGCCAAAAATATAACGACGATCGCCTAAATCTAAATCTATGCCGCTCATTGTTCAAGAATAGACGTCCAAAGGGTGTCTGTCGAATACACTCAATAATCGAATAATCCCAACTGCGGTATTTGGTATGATATAACGAAGTAACCCGTCAGTTATTAACGCGGTCCACTGTGTCAAAATATTTTAATGACTTCACAAAATTGGGGCTAGTTGGGGTAGCATCATTTTCATCTCTTGCAAGGGAGGGAGCTGCACCACAAAACAGTCTAACCTATAGAAGTGAAAGTCCAATAGGATTACCTAGAATGAAAAAATGAGGTGTCAAACCCATCCACCTGAAGCGCTAGTTGCAATTGAGTTGACGAAATAGGCAAGGCAGCTGAGGCCGAAAAAAAGACCAGGGGAAGAAGAATTTCAGCGATCGCAGTGGATGGGTTCAGAACTATATCACAATGTTTTTTTTAAATGGAAGTTTGTTTTTTGAATGACTAATGCCCGATTTCACTAACCATTTCCTAGTCAGGTAATATCTAAAACGAATTTAGGAATTCCTAAATGCAGTTTACATTTTACTACGCGCTAAGTAATGCCTAAGAGTGATAATATTACGTATTTCCCATCACTTTTTGATCAATCCTGAAAGGATTGTAGGAACAGCTTTGCGAGTGAGGCCCTTTTTGGTCCCAATAACAATATATTGTGGTTCAAAATATCTGTTGCAAACTTTGTAGGATTTATAAATCTGTTCAGCGCTTAATTCCTTTAGTTTTTGATTGCGAATAAAGGCAACCCATTCATTCAACAACAAAGGGTCATGTTTGGGAAACCTATGTCGTTTTGATGTAATGTCTGTACACCCAGGAACGCAACACTTCACACCAACCATTATAAATATTATGAATTATCACACTTGCTTAAACTTACAGTACCTAATTAAAACACTAATAACAGCAGCAAATGGCAAAAGGGAACAATCTATAAAAGACAATGCTGACAACAACCATATGACAGCTTTGATGAGTTTTAAAATCTTTTCTTCTTTTCGTGCTAAAGGCCTTAGCTGCCAGACCTGTTTCGACAACTCAATTGCAACTAGCGCTTCAGGTGGATGGGTTTGAAACCTCATTTTTTTTATTCAAGGTCATCCTATAAACTTTCACTTCTATAGGTTAGACTGTTTTGTGAGCTGCACGTGTTTTTATCGGACCAGAACCCACAATTGGCATCTCAATAAGTTTTGCCAAACAAACACTAAATACCTGGACAGCAAGAAGAGCTTTAGACTTCTGGCATAATGTAGCAGGATTGGTCCATTCAAAGGCTTTTATAGATCCTTCGAAGAATGTTTCCAAACAAATGTTAGACTATAGCAGGCATGACCTACGTTGTCCAACAGGCCACTGTCATCTGAATCATCATATGTTAAAACTTGGACTGTCGGAAGATCCGCCTTGCCGTCTTTGTCTGGAAGATGATGAAACAGCAGAGCATTTAATTTGTGCCTGTCCTGCCGCGGCACGAATCAGGTATCTGATGTTTGGCAGGGTCTCTCTCTCTCGCCCTCGGACCTGAAATATCATTCACCAAATAAACTTATCGGCTTTGTTAAGAAGCTGAATTTGTTTGGTGAAATCTGAATAGGTATGAGCCACAATAGACTATTGCCAGTCGCAGTGGAGGGCCTTATAGACCCACTCACCACAAACCTAACCTAGTTGAGTAAGTTTAGTTCTTCCACTAGCGTTAGTGAATTGTGATCGAGAAAAGAGAGGTTAATCCAGGGTAGAAAAGTATTTTTAATATACTATCTATTTATTGGTTTAGTAAGGTTAGTTGATCAATTACAGGGAATGAATGAATGAGTTTCATAAATATAGTTTAATTCTAATCAATTAGAATGGCATTTTGGAGACCGTTTGAATCGACAGTTGCAAGATGGTGCGTGGGAATCTAATAATTTGGCACCACATACAGATGACTTTACAATGATGTATGTGTATGTATGTGTGTTTATACAATGATACAATGATAATAGGTCCGAATTTAAAAACAAAGATCCACATGTTCAGTGTCAACTCGTTGATTTGGGGCTGCAACTGCCAACTGCCATCAATGGGTCATTAACCTAACCTAACCTAACATTAGAAACATTTTATAATGGATTCGAGGATCTTACTCTACTTTACTAGCTTCGATCATATTCTGTGACTTCCACTTCGTAAGGAAATTAACCATTTGGTAATTTAATACCACTGTTATAACTTCTAAACGCAATATCCGAGTCGAATAATTCAAAGAAGAATGTTTAACTTTGCGCACTAGTTTTTCAAATCAGAATTTTTGTATAAACGGATTTTTCAACTACTTTTCACTAGTTCATTAAGCTACCCTCGTAAAAAGCATTCATAAAATTATTTTGAATATTTTATTTGAATGAAATCTCTTTTGATACATAAGTCATCGTTTTCATAAAAAACGTCACTTTTGTTATCATTTTATTAATATCCGTTTTCATAGAACGATCAGCGGTTTACTTTCAAGGTTTCTCATTCAACAGAGTCGGGCTTCTTTCAATTGGAAAAATAAATATCTAAATTTCTTCGAGGTAATATTGAAACGAAAAGTATTGTACATAGGTCTTCATTCAGATCTGTTAGTCACAGATTATTACAGTGACCTCCTCCGATAAGTCAAGAACACGGTAAGGCCTACAAAGAGCTATATGAAGAAATAAAGGCAAATCCAATACTGCAACATGCCAGTAATGGATAAGATTGCCCCACAATATAGTTTAAAAAACGAATATACAGGTTACATTCCAGAAAGAAAGGACCGGGAAGCAGGGCCTCCTATAACAGCGAATCTCAACTGGCTGACGGCTCTAAAAGAGACTCTGGAGTAGGAGAAGGAATATATGTGTTGCAAGAGAAGATCACGATCTCTCTAACCCTAGGGATACATGCTACTGTCTTTCAGGCGGAGGTAATGGCGGTGCAAAAGAGTTGATGAGAGGGTGGTGAATAGCCAAAGAATCTTCATCCACTCCGACAGCCAAGCAACACTAAAGGCGATACGCTCATATCGAATAACGTCAAACCTGTTGTTGCAAGGCTCTCAACAAACTGGGTAGTCATAATAGAGTAGCCCTAGCCTGGGTACCAGGTCACCAAGGAATAAAAGGCAATGAGAAGGCCGATGAATTAGCCAAGCAGGAAGCAACGGAGGTTAGGGTCAGATAGGGCCAGAGCCTTCTTGTGAAATTGCTAAATGCCTGAATAAAGAGAGCATCCACAAATGGATAAACAACCAGGTGTTGCGCTAGTGGTATGAAACCCCAGGACAAAGACACGCTAAATTATTCCTTAAAAGCCCTTCTGCCAAACTGTCTCACGACCTACTATGTCAAAGTCGAGGAGCGACGAGGATGATGTAGGGAATGCTGACCGGACATTGCAGGCTGAGAAAACATATGCACACAATTGGCTTAGCAGATGACAGCCTATGCAGGTTCTGCCAGGAAGAAGACGAAACCGCGGAGCACATACTCTGTCAGTGCGAAGGCCTAGCAAGGGTGCGGTTTCTCATACTCGTAGAAGAAAAACCGAGGGCAGAGAGCTACGTAAGGGAGGTGGTGTCCAGGCTAATAAGTGTAATACAAAGAATAAAGCTAGATATTGAGCTCTAAATATAGGGAGGACCACAAAAGGTCGCAGTGGAATAGGACAAAGAGCCACTCCAATTTAAATCTAATCTAATTGTATATAGAACTAGCCCTTTAATTTGATCACACAATAAAAATATAACTTTGCAACTGCAGTAAATTGGAACGGGTGTCCATTATTTTGAATTTAATGTAAAATTTGTTGGACAATTTCAAGTTAAATAAACTATAACCAGGTAAAAAAACAATATCCAACTTTATTGGTATGGTTTAATATTATTCTAAATCTAATTGTTTCACTGTGAGACTCTGTCACAATAGGCACTATATTATTTTGAATATGAATGTATGAATCTTCTATTGATGACTCGCCCTTGCTTTGTCACTCAATTGTTGTTTGATTTTATTTCAGGTAAAAATTTGTTAAGAAGGTCGTAAATGGACGTATTTAGATGATTACCGGCAAAAGCTAAGACGATATACTTTGAGACAAAGTATAAATAAAATAAAAACACTTAATTAGGTTTTATTCAATTTAGGGAAATGCAAAAGCCATACTTACATAGATACAACTACTAGTTGCAGATTTCCAACGAATTCAATTGAAATATCCAAAAGGTCAACGTTCTTTTGGGACATTAATTAAATTCATATTCATTATATAAACGGCCACGTCTATTAATTTAGTAATTCTGCAACTAATCATGGTGAACCAAAGGCTCTTTATATTTAATATAAAGGACCAGCGGGCTCATTACATCAGCGGTAAAACGAGATAAGTCGATTAATGTTTCACATTTACTACAATGTACCTTAATGTATTTTCGTACAAAAGATACTGCAGATTCTGCTTAAATTATTTAGGAGACTGCAAAAAACATATAAAAGCTATAGAATTATTCGTAACTTTTGATGTCATCAAGTTAATTAATTATGTCACCTCCTCCCTATATTGTAAATAACGCATTTTGGCACTATTTTGAAGGACGTAAGTAGAAATTACTATATAAAATGGTATCGATTGCCCTTGACGACAAGTTTTCTGTTTTTCTTGAAGTACTGCAGAAGACTTCTGGCTTCGTTATATTGTATAACATTTTATTTGCAGCTTCCTTTTTATTGTTGACGCTCTCCGCTACATACTTTTTCGCAATAGTGGCAGATTTCTCTCTCTTTAGAGCTTAAATGTTAACTCCAGTATAGCTAATAAAGTGGCGGACGTTCTTCAAAGGGAGTTTCCGGTATACTCGGTATATTTCGTAAAAGTCCGCCAAAAGCACGGTTTCATACTTTGCTGCATACTTCTTTCTTGATTATTCTGGCAGTAGCAACAGACAAGCAATATTTATCCATTCTTTTATTTCCATTTGGCTGTTGTACAAATCAATAATTTCAATTTCGATCAATTTTTGATAATAAACTGTCAGCTTGACGTTGTTGATAAAAATAACAATGCTTATGACCGGTCTGCGGGAAGAAGAGATACTTCACTGGTTGTAAGTATATTTGCTAGTCTCGAACTTTATTGCCAGCCCCCGGTATCGCTTGTGCGTAAAATCGTTCTCTACTAGTAAATGTTACTTACATCCATTATAGTATAAATAACTATTCTCATTGGTATAGTTAAAATAATACCCTTCTTGGTGTGCGTCATCGATTGTGACG
>CAJUYH010003693.1:30995-47145 GCA_910591685.1 Galerucella tenella | reverse complement strand
TTCCAGGATCTGCTTATTTTTTGTACTCGAAGTGTAGTATATGAGCGCCTTCAAGAGAGAGCCATGGTATGTCTGCCAAGTACGTGTAGGTTTTCCTCTACGTCCAGGTAGCTATGGCTGATCTAGCAGAATGCTTTCCGCAATGCAAAAAAAATGGTTCAGTTCCGATAAATAGAGTATCTGATCCTTTTTTGCCAGATTGTCGGCCTCCTCGTTGCCCTCCACTTCTCTATGCGCCGGCACCCAGGTCAAAATGACTACGTAAACGTAAAGCACTAACCTCTATAATATTTATTGAGTGAATAAACCTATGACAAGCGACTAAAGTCCGCTTCAGCGATCCATCGGTTAACAAAGCTCATAATTCGTTAAAATATATATTCGAGTTTCTCGTACCTATTCCAATTCCCTAAGAGTTATTATATTTCAAATCGTCTTAAACGTGTATAAGTGAAAATATATTACTGGTACGTTTTCGAAAACGTTGACAATGCATAGCTGAAAATTTTGAAATAACACCCCCTGAAAATAGTGCTTGAAGATATTAAATTACATTTTGTGTAGCCCTGGGGATAATATATATTGTACGGATCTTATTTCGTACGAGGAATAGGAACATTTTGAATGATATGCGGAAAGTAGGTGTAATTTCTACATTACATTATAAGAGGATCATAATTTCTGAATGTGCTATTAAAAAAAGAGGAGAAAAGGTCGTGGATGACGTTTTAGTATGTTAAAAAGGTGTCAGCTCAATTTAGTATGAAGCGTATAGTAAACTGAGTCCCTGTTGAGAAAAATAATATGACCGAAGCGTCAGGCAAAATAGTGCTGGGTTAAAACAGCGGCGGACAAATTAGCACTGCATAAAAATAACACAGTACAAAAACAGCGGCGGACAAAATAGCGCTTGACAGGGACGTATATAAGGGGGGGGGTTCGGGGGTTCAAACCCTCCCCATAGAGAACACAATAAAGGTACAATAATTTTTATTAGCATACTGCCGCAATATGAGTATTCATCGGGATGTGGCAATAGAAATAGATTCCTCAACAATTGTGAATAATTTAGCTGAATATGTTAAATTTACTTTTGTGAGATTGTTTTTCTGTTTTAATGAAAGCTTCAGTTTCCAATCATCTATCACTTTTTAAAATAGGTGCTCCCAAATTAATATACAGGTAACATCTCGGCAGGTATGGGAATGCGGCGAAGAACTTAGAAGACTGGCGACTCGGAACATTGTAACACTGGAGTGGGTCCCAGGTCATAAAGGAATCGCTGGCAATGAAAAAGCTGACGAATTTGCAAGAGCAGGATCGTCAACACTGATGAACGGATCCGAACCATCTGTGATCATCCCCAGATGCACCACTAGGTTGAAAGGGTGGGTAAAAGAACAATCCATAAAACTCTGGAAGAATACGCCCAGGCAAACACATTGGAAGAAATTTATGAAAGAACCATCAGAAAAAGTAGCGAAAGAACTGCTCTCAATGAGCAGGAACAAACTACGCACCATAACGGGGCTTCTTACGGGACACTTTCCCACAAAGGAGCACCTGAACAAAATAGGGCTGTATAACGAAGACCTCACATGCAGGAGATGCAAAAAGGACACTGAAACAGCTCTGCACATATTATGAAACTGTGAGACGCTGGACCACAGAAGGCAAAAACTAAATGGAAGACCCCAAATGACTCCAGAAGATTTCTACAACCATCTAGTAAAGAACCTGTATGAGCTAATACAGGGAACGGATTGGCTAAATAGGCTGTAGTCAGAATGTTAGGAGAATCCACAATAAGCCCAAGAGACTGAGGTGGTGCCGGCGAAGGGACGGCTCCTTTAAAAAATATATATACATGGTTATACCATTTCAGCAGTAGAGGGCAAATCGAAAAACGATGTTTAAAAATACTTTCAGATGTAGCCAAGTCAAACAAATAATTAAAAAAAAACTTAACATTATTTCTTGAACTTGAAAAATTGCTTTAGGTCGTGGCACTCGATTTTTTTTGCCTTAGGCGGCGCCTTCAATAAAGCTTTCCCCTTCTAAACCTATCAGATGAAAAAAACCAAAACCCTCCCCATGTAAAAGCTATAGCTACGTGACTGGCGCTTGACAAAACAGCACTGTGACTAAATAACGCTGGTTGAAATATCTTTAGAAAATTAACTAATAAAATATGGGAAACTAGAGTAACTTTTTCTAGTGTAAATGTGATTATAATATAATGAAAATGTGATGAGAATGAACATTGCATGTATCCACCTTTAATGATATTCTAGTTGTCCACACTTTGATCTCTGTTAGCTAGTCGGGAAGCGATGTTGAATTGATTTTCTCCCAAGTGTGGTGTGGAGTTATGCAGGTGGCAAGTTATAGATCAATGCTCATCAGATCTCAAAGAAGAGCCTTGCTCAGAGTAGCCAGAGCTTACCGCACCGCAGTTCTGGGGGTCTATTCACTAACAGTGAGAGCTCCTACGAGAGTACACACTTATAAAGTGCGCATGCGGGCTATATCATAATTTGCAATTTCGAGAGAGCTCGCATGCGCACTTTATAAAGTGTGTACTCTCGTAGAAGCTCTCACTGTTAGTGAATAGACCCCCAGGTGATTACTGGAGTGCCACCAATCGACCTGTTGGCCAAAGAACGTAAAGGCTTGCACGAAATGGGAGCGATCATGGACCAAGAAAAGAAGGAGCAACCTTACAGGAATGGGAAAATAATATGACAGAGGCACAGTGGACGAAGGTGTTGATCTCTTCAATAAAAGAATGGGTGAAATATAGAAATAGACACCTAAACTACTGGTTTACCCAATTTTTAACAAGCCACGGGTCATTTAATTTATATTTGCATAGAATAGGTAAGAAGGTCAGTAATAGATGCAATGAATGTAAGGAGGAGAAAGACAGTGCAAAACACTCGATCTTTTGTTGTAATAGACTCCACCAGAAAAGACTATATCTGGAGATAGATATTGGGCATACTCTTACAGAAGAAAATGTTATCAGGACCATGATGGACAGCAAGGAAAAGCTCAGCAGGATTCTTCCATTTATGACTGATATTGTTAGAGCTAAAGAGGAAGAGGGCAGTGGTAAATAGACTACCAACAGTGCACCTGACGGTAACTAGAAATAGTGGTACCAGGGACACTGTCTGGGTATGGGATGAAATGTTTAGTGGGTAGTGCCGCAAGGCGAGCCCCACACTGTATAGTGGTCGCAAATGGCTTGGGGCATTTGGTTAAAAAAAAAGTTGTCCGCACTTCGATCTCTGTCTAAAAAGTTCAGTTTTATAAAACTTTTAAGCTGGGTATATCAATTTAGGACCAACTTTTGGTTGTGTACCTATATAAGAACATTATTTTTTTGTTAGTGGTTTTTAGACTATCAAGAATTATTATTTAATATTTACGGGTAAGTACACACTGACTAAAACATATATACAATATTATAATGAAAGTGAAACTTTTATGAAATTGCTGGCATTGAAATTTCACTTGCTTGAATTGGAAGATAATATCACCTGCAGTATTTAACTTTTATGCTTACGGATTTCAGGAGTGAAACACCTACTTCAAAATGCCAACAACTTGTATTGTAGTCGGTTGTGGGAGCCGTTCAAACCGAGACCAAATAAGCTTTTTTTAAGGTCCCAGCTGTTTTAAAGAACACATTTTTGGTGCACAAGAATGAATTAAGTAAGAAGCGTAGAGAAATGTGGTTAGCAGCAATCAATAGAGATGATTTAACAGAATCAAAAATCAAATATCCTGCTGTATGTAGCAGGCATTTTGTTCAGTTTTGTTCAATAACAATATTTATAAAAACTAAGAGAAGTGATATATTCTAAATAAAAAATACTAATCAAATGAACAATATACCAAACACTAATAAAATATACTAAATTGAAGCAAAATATACTAATAAATTCGACTAAAAAGTCTTGAGCACTGTTTATGACTGAATAGACAATACAAAACTAACCTATCTGTCTTAATTGTTTGCCCTGCACGGCCATATTAGGTCACGTGATCTGGATTGCCTGATTTTAAAATTAACACTCGACTTCAAATCAGTAGCGTAACGTTTTCACATTTTGTAAGTTAACACAAAATTAGGATATTAAAAATATATTTACCATATGTGTCGTTTAAACGAAACTTATTTGGGAAATTTTTCAAGCTTTTTGAGATATTTTCGGTCGTTACGAGGCGACATACATAAACAAGACCAATTTTGATTTCTGACAGTTGACAGTTGACAGTTGACAAGCTTCACGTGGCTTGTTCTTATGCAAAACGGAGTATAAAAACGTATATTTACCATAAATAGCATATAATACGACATTTTCTAGGCTACATAATACATAACATACATAATAATAATAATAATAATAAGTAGTAGGGTTTCACAACAATTGACTGGTTTGTTATCAGACATTGACGAAAACTAAATAAAAGTTTGATACAATTGACCGTCCAAAAGGAAACTGAATACTTCCATGAACACTACTAGCAAAAAAAAAAATTCTCTTCGGCTGAATTTTTCGCTTTATTTATTTCGAAAAGTTTCAGTTCCAATTCGAGCATGAATCGGTGATTTAGTCGAAATATTCGAGTCGACGGACATTGGCCTACCCAGCGAATCGAGTAATTTCATAAATTCGATTGAAAGTAGAGGAAAAATCTTTTCTAATGCTGCTAAATCTCTATAACCGAATCAACCGGAACGTAGGGGCACGTGGATTTTCCATCATATAATAGCCCAGGAACTGTTTTTATTTCTTCAACTCTCAATATAGCTTGTTTTTGAATCATACAGTATTCCAGGAAACAACTGTGGGACAACTAGATGGAATAGGAAGCTTAAACTCAAGAATTACTCCAAACCACAGTACAACAGAGACTGCTGATCTCTGAAATACAGATTGTTCACCACAAAAACATTCCATGTCGTGTCAGTTGATATTGATAGATATTTTAATAAGTAGAGAATAAAACATTTGGTTCTTGGCTACTTTGGCTTTGTGCATAAATATCTTTGATTGTGTTTGCTGAACCCCCTGGTACATACGTAAGTGTGAATAAAATAAGACTTTCATCATATTCCCTGTGACGTTACTTCACATTTCGATACAATAACACATTACAATATAAATTTTAAAATGATTGTCTTCAAGTCAGTATTACAGGCTATAGAAGGTTCTCCACTCAAGTGCTACAGACAAAATACAATTTTAGAAATAAAATAAGTATTAAGTGAATTAAAAACCTCGAAAAAAAGTATTGTATTTATTTGGGTAAAAGGGCACTGTGGCTCAGGAGGAAATGAGTACGTTGACTTGGAAGCCAAGAGAGCCTCCAAAATGACCACTTATACCTAAATTTTTGTTTTTTCAGACCCTTTAAATGATTATAAGAAACATATTAGAACCACTTGGCAGCAATCTTATGCCAATTTCGCTGAAACATCTAATAGTCAATATTTCCTTTTGCATCCTACTTTACCAACTAAGATTCCTCATATTTCTAATTTTGATCATGGAAAACAATATAGCTCCATCATATCAAGTTCAAGAATGAATCATGTCGTTTCCCGACTCATCTTTTCAAAATAGGTATTGTTATAATACTACAGCTTGCTCCTGACTGAGACTTGAACCATATTTTTTTTGAATGCATTGAAAACAAAATAGCAGCAACCGAACTTCACAATTCTTTGATCTATTTCAATTTTCCTCTTCCCACAAATATAACCACTCTTTTGGCAAACATGGATAAGTATGTAATTGATGCTACAGTGGATTTCATTATAAATAAGTCTAAATTATCTTATGGTTTTGAATGAAACTAACTGTTTCTAAATGACTCCACAATATATTTGTAAAAATGTGTAGATTCCACGAAGTGAGGGTTTATACAGTTAACTCTAAATTATCTATTTAGATATACGCTTTAATATTTTAATTGTTCACTAACTTCTAATTTTCTGTGGCTTAGGGACTATGTCTGAGGCCATTCTCCCACACACACAAAATGATTGTCAATGACCTTTACAATGTCGTTAAATAACAACGGCCCCAGATTTGAGCTTTGCGGTACCCCAGGTATATCTGCAAAATCGACTGACCTATTACTACTTACTTGAACTTACTTATTTATATAAGAGCTCAATAAGTCGGCCAAAGAACGTGATATTCTGATATTATTTAATAATGATCTACACCGAGAGAAGAGTTATTTATAGACAAATAAACTGATTTGTTTGATTCCCCTTTGTTTATTACTAACATTGCTTATTCATTATTAAGAACCACATTAACGTGAAAACATTGGGAAATTTTGATATAAAAAAATCATTTATTCGAGTGTAATTTCTTTAATGTGGAGAAATTTGTTCTTCTTTATGCACTTCTTTATACAATTCTTCTTCAAAAACTATAATAGTTTACAAAGCACAATATAAATCTATCTACCTACTTTATACCGAAAAAATAAGTATTTGCGTACATTTATTGTTGAGAAAAAAACTTACCTACTCCAAATCACATAATATTCCCTATTCAAAGAATTCTCACCCCACCCTGCCCTATTATTCAGAATCGTATATGTTTACCGGTCGTTTAGCATCAGTGAAATTAGAAGAATTTGTGCAATTTTGCAGGTTATTTTGTTTTTGTAAAGTTTGTGGTTAAAGTGCTTTTGACAAAAATGAGTTCAATAATAGAAATGAATGAATTGTTGAACTCATGGCGATTACAAGAATTGTGAGATCTTTTTGAAGGTAAGAAAGTAAATGTTAATTATATTTGAGTAAGTATGTAGATAAGTAGCAAGCAAGCGAAATGTACCTCAAACATGTAGATACAATTGTTGGTTATTTTTTAGATCATGTAGGTATGTTTCATTTTATAAATGTATTAAAAATGTATGTATAGTCTTCTTTTTAAAAATGTATGGTTTCTTTACAAAAATGTAGGTTTTTCATTTCGAAAATGTATGGTTTTCATCTCAAAAATGTATATAGTTTTCATTTTAAAAATGAATTTGGTTTTCATATGAAAAATGTATGGTTTTCTTTTTATAAATGAATGATTCCCATTTTAAAAATGTATAGTTTTCATTTGAATCGATCAAAATATTCAGTTTTTCATTTCTATCCTGCTTTCCTACTAAGCATTTGTTTCTAACAAAAAAATATAATTTGCTGGGTCGATACATTTTTCACAAATAAAAAACGTAACGTTAACCCAGACAATATATTTTTTATGGTAAAGAAATATATTTTATCGAGACAATAAATTTCTTTATGATGAAGAAATGTCATTTTGCCATGAAATAATTTTCTCATAATAAAACAATATAGTTATCCTGCAAACATAAGTATTTTCTAATTGGAAGACTACTTAATTTTAATTTAAATGCTTTCAAAGATTAATATAACTATTTTGTCATTATTCCTTAATAAATATTGTTTGAGACAAATATTACACATTTGTACAAGAATAAATATAATTTTCGATAGATAATTCATTTTATTAATAACAATAAATATGTTTTTATACATCAGCAATATTACTTTCCGAACTTGAAACAAATCCTTTCTTAACGACAAATTAAATATTACTCAGGCCATATGGAAAATCATATTTATTTGACATAATAACATTTTAATTGTCACAAATAAATCTTTTTCTCGGTGTTGTGTTGGTCTGGTACCATTTTTTACAATACCCTGTAATACTGTCACCAATATTGAAATGTGGAGCTTAAAGCTGCCTATAATTTTTATGATTGAGTTTTTTTATATTTTTAATAATAACAGACCTAGTGAGCTTTATCACACTTATCAATCAACATGTTTACAATTGTATAATATGCAATAACTGGAATATACATTCCGTGTTGAATCACACCGTAATTTATGACCTTAATAAAATCCTCATTGGCTCCAACTTAAACATGTATATCTCGAAAGCTGATCGTAGCAAAGTCCTAACAATACAAACTTTTTATTGAGTACTAAAATTAAAACTCATAACAGGATTTAACGGACTTTTTTAATATAGAGTGAATTATAAAAACTGGAACTTTCGAAATATTTCCCTATCTTTTGTTTCACACTGTACATTAGCATGAAGTCAATTTATTTTGAATGTATCATTTGTATCTGTAGAGTAGGAAGGTTGAGTGTAGGCTCACAGCACTTAGGCCACATGTGACCCATTGCAAAGATTACAGAATAAAAATATAAGATGTTTCACTCCAGGGCGGTTTGATTCAAGTTGATGTCCCAAACGGACGCCGCTCTCATAAATTATGTTTACGACTCGCTTTTGTTGTCAATAACGAGACCGGTAGATACCAGAGAAGTTCGAAAAGCTTATTTTATTTCAAGCTATACAGGGGTAATTAGAGAAATATATATTTGAAATAATAGGATTCTTAATCACAAAGGTTTATTTTTAAATATTAAATATTTCGAAAAATGTTCGGGATATGAATTTGAAAAGGTAAGTGAAAAATAAACTTGAATTTTTAAAATGAATCAATTCACAGTTTTTATCCAGCATCTTAGTAATTTTGTGATACTTATTGATAATCTAGCAGATATTTATCACAAATTCAACTAAATATACTCATTAGTCACCAGAATAATAGGGCCACTAAATCTTAAATTTTGATTTTTAAATAACGCGTATTTTTTGGATTGACAAAGTTAAAACAGGAAGAAGAGAAGCAGCTGCAGGATACCTTTATTAAAAAAAAATTATAAATGTTGTAAAATACTAAGTTTGGAGTTTGGTTTATGTGTTGAATTAAATCTATTGTCTTTCAAATCTTTCAATATACATTTGAGAGTAAAATATATACGGACTCTGGTATAGGGACTTGCATAATATTTGAAAGGAAATTGATTACATGGATGATGAAAAGAAAATTTAGTAAATTCGTTCAAAAGGAACTGACCAATTCCACTTTGGTTAGCTATAGAATTGAATTTTTGTGTTTTCTTGCTCAATGTGTACTTGTTTATATAATATCCTTATTATAAAAATAAATCCGTAATTTTGTATTAGCAAATATTACAAAATATTTAGTGTTTAAGCTTTGCTATTAAAGAGAAAAATATTAATATGACTTTTAGCTCATTTCAACTATTAATTAATAAATTTAAAAAATCTATACAACATAAATATAAAACACGAACAACCAATAAACACCGTTCTAAAATAACACCGCTCGACGGGCGATGTCTCGTATAATATGCCAAATTAAATGCAAGTAAGGACACCAGCGGCATTGGTGCTTTACGCGATAAATTCGAACGAGTGAAACATCTTATATTTTTATTCTGTAACCTTTGCCCATTGTACACCCTCTCGAGGAGTTGTTCTCCTAGGTCATCGTCAATCCTGTCCTTTCCAGGAAGGAACAGGTCACTAGGAGACATCGCATTTATAACGGCAGGTGTAGGCCAAGACTCGCTGAACACACACTCTCTTATTGACGATAACTCCGGACTCTCGCATAAGACTTGCCTGACAGTTTCATCTTCCTGTTCACACATCCTGCATAGAGGTGTATCCACTAGCCCCATAGTATGGAGGTGTTTCCTTAGTTGTCAGTGGCCAGTCAGAAATCCTACTGTTAAACGTAGGTTTTTCCTATTCATCGCAAAATATCTTCCTTCCTGGAGTCGCCCAGGGTGATCCTGGCAAGACTGCATCCTTTGATTCCATTCCATCTCTTATTTGAACGTATCAAAGTGTAGTGCCCAAGTTTGGAATATAAAAAATATTTTTTAAATGGGCACAGCAAAATGCACCTTTGTAGAAAATAATGAAATATTATATTGAATTTTGACATAAACAGATGATATTTTTTTTCAAATGGAACATCAAAATTTAAAAGAATTTTCACTGGAAATCAAGATCTATTGTGACAACTCGACACTTTTAAAAATTTTCCGGCTCGAGAAACCAGGCTAATAAAATCGTAATAAAATTCTTATTTCTGCGAGCAGAATTTCTCTAGATTCAGGTAGTTTATTTTTAAGTGGTCGTTATTAGGAAGTCTTTGAAAGTAGAGTATATGAAGCAATATAGAAAAATCGCTACAATAAATCAGATTTCCAAGGAGATTATAGCACAAATTTATATAGTGTAAGTGTAAAAAGAATATAACTTGAGTCGTACAGTAATTACTTGTCCTAGAATTTAATGAGCGATAAAGACCGGCACGTTGAGTACGAAAAAATTAATGGAGAAAATATAAGAGACATAAATTGAGATGATTTAATTTGCTTTAAATGCTCTTGGAAATATACTGACCAATTATATGATATAAGTATCTCCTGTATGTTCTTTATGGTGTATCAATTATTCTTTATGTTGATTATTTTGGGAAATTGAACCACAATCTTTATCATATTTCCTGATCCAACGTTTCGGTAGCGTTCCAGCTACCCTTATCTTTCTTTCTCTTATCCTTATGCCTTCTGAGGTGTCGGATTGGAGTTCTTTCTGTACCCATTTTTTCCATTCTTTTCTGTCCCTGGCTAATGCCTTCATCTCTTCTAATGTTTTTCTTTCGTTATTACCAATTTCTTCAATCTGGTCTATCCATTTCCTCCTTAGTCTTTCTCTTGATATTCCCATTTCCATAGCTTTTATCGCAATTCTATCTTGCTTTATTCTTACTAGGTGACCAAAACAGTTCAATTGTTTCTTTTTAATATATGATATTATTGGTTCTTGATTAGTTATGCTTCTGATTTCTTCGTTCCTTATTTTGTACCATTTCGTTTCACCCGCTATTTTCCTTAAATATTTCATTTCCATTGCATTTATTTTTGTTTTATGCTTTTTCTGCAGTACCCAGTTCTCACTGGCATAAGTTATAGTTGGTAATGTAATTTTGTTGTATATTTCCATCTTTGTATTCATATCAATGTATTTATGGCTATGAGCACAAAGTTGGAGACCCTTATCAAGAACAATTTTTAAATTTTTCCAAAATTCTGACACAAATGAAAACATTCTACAACTAGACAATCAATAATATTTTAAAGTTTAAGACTGCAAATTTTTAAGGTCGATTCCCTCATCTCCATAATGTTATATATGACATTCTAACAATAGTGTAGTCTACAAGGAATGGGATCAAAGTGCACGCTCCAGGATCGGTTTTATTATTATCTTAGAATTTGATCGGACACTCATAGAACTAATAAAATTGAGCGTAACAACAATAATAGAGTTGTTAAAATTATGTCTAATGAGAACATTATTTTCAATTCAATTTTCATAAACAGAATTTAGGTCTTGTCAGGGGCACTTGAATTACACCAATTTTATCTCATATTTTTATGGAGCATTTTGAAATCCAAATAGTAAATAATCCAAAATTGAAACCAATTATAGTCTGATGGAGATGTGTAGATTACATTTTCACGATATGACTTGTTATTTCTAAATGATTTTTTCAACAAAAAATTGAAATAAAGGAATCCAATCTATAAAATTTTGAATTGATAAAAACAACTCTGTCATTTTCAGATTTACTTAGCAATAAAATATCTACAAGGTAGGAAACAAGAGTATTTACCACTACTCACTAATAGAAATTACTCGACAGAATTTATGAACAAATAAATTGGGAATATACAGAATGGCTCATTGTACCCAATACTAATAATAATATGCGTTTTTAGGATAGTAACATAAGTTTTTATCCAGGTTTTCTTATTATTTATAATTTTTTTCAGTATACACTTCAATAGGTCCACAAGATCAAAAAACCGATCAAGACATATTTCAATACATAAATGATCATATCACAAAAAAGTAACACCCTGGAGAAGAAGAAGTATAAAATTTTTTTTCCAATATAATCAATGAGAAGAGTGTGATTTAAGGTAGGAGGAAAAAGGATCAGTGCATTATACCCTGCAGATAAAAAAATCATACAAAAAATATTGGAAGGAGAATATTTTCATTATCATAGACGTCAAACTAGCACTATTAGCTCCAACATATTACTTTGCTACCAGCAGTTACTTCGTCCAACTATGGAACAACTAAATTAATTAAGCCGAAATTAAGGCCTACATAAGGTTTTATTTTAAGAGGAAAGCCTTACAATGGATTTGCTTATATAACATTTTTCTGTCCTCAGTTACTTCTTTTCCCATTTAGCGAACAGCGAGAAAAATGCAAGGCCAAGACCGAGTGTGCAAGACCAAGGCCGAGTGTGCAAGACTTATGCCCGTACTTATAAACAAGTCTTAAGGCTGAGCTCGGCCTTGAGCATCGGTTTTACATGTAAAATGTGTCAAGAACTGATGCTCAAGCCCGTGCTCAGCCTCAAGTCTTGTTTATAAGTACGGGCATTAGACCAAGACCAAGACCAAACCGAGTTATGCAAGACCATATCCAACCTGCAGGACTCTTGCAGTCTTGCTTTTTTTATTTACTCTCGCAGCAAGACCAATACCAAAACCGAGACCGGACGCAAGACCAAGACCACATATATGAGAAAAATTCCATGACTAAGCCAGTCTTGGTCTTGGTCTTACTTTGCTCCTCACTAATCCCATTCTAATAATTTTTGGTAATTTTATTAGCAGTTAATCCTCCACCTCTACCAATTCAACACCATTCAACGGGTACTTTTTTTATACCAAGCTGGTGGATCATGCTAATCTGTTTTCCATACTTATATTATTACTAAGTTCCGTGAACTTTATCAATTGACCCCAACTGCATTTTTACGTAAAAACGTTTTATTTAATTTTTCGTTTTTTTTTTCAACAAAAGACAATGCATTTTTCTTGTCACTAGAGCCATTAAAAGTGAAACGCTAATAAAAATGGAGCTCATAATAAATATTACATAACACTTCGCTGGAGAAACGTTGCAGCGTCAAAAATATGCCTAGAACAATGGCGTTTATCTCTTCAGATGTGGGATATTCATTACTTGTGACAGACTCATTGTTTTTGTGTCAGTGCGAAATTTTGCCAGAGGTTTATTAATTTATTTGTGTTTTTTTTTCGACACGTCAACACCATTTTTTTTCCTTTCAAAAGAAAGGGCCACATACAATAGGTCAATCTGTTTCCAATGTGGTTGTTTGAAATTTATTTATTGCCGAATTGTTTGGCTACGAATCGGATTCAAATCAATCGTTTGCTGCACGAAAATAAATAAATTATATACCTTTTTTAATGATACGGCGACCACCGAGATCTACACTGATATTCCATTAAACAATGCTGTTGATAAAACAACAAACATGTAGGAATTTCCTATAAATTCCTAAACTGTACCTTAATTTATCATTAAAAGGCAAAAGTTCGAATTTTAAAAACTCCGCGCCTTTTGTGAATGCTCGTGGAACCAATCGGTACCTCCCGAATCACTTGCCGCTAAAATAGCGCCAAGGCAAGGCAGTGTGTCAGTGTTCATAAAATACTTCAACCTAGAATTGTAACTGGGATTGGAGAGAATGTTTTAAGTTACGATGCGGCCAAACTGCAGAGGGCACTGATCATCAACAATCGTAATGTCAAGATGTCAAAATGGAAGTAAAAATAAACCACTTAAAAATAGTTATTTGTATACTAAGGCCGCAAAATGCTTTTTCGCGTTCCGAGAGAGAGATTATCGCCGAGGCAAGATAATCTCGAGGTCGCGAAAACATTTCGCGGCCATAGTATACACAATATTTTTCGTGCAACCGTGAAAATTACATAATTTCAATAAACATTATGTCTCTTTAGAAAAGACAGTTAGTTTTTGGTTCGAAATACATTGTTATTGTCATATTTCAGAAATGTCAAATGCTGTAGTGGCCTTCAGTTTGCCGGCAGTCACTATGGGAACGGCCGTAAAAATTTTTGTCGGCCGTCACTCTGGGTAACGGCCGCAAAATATCATTCTCTGGGTAACGGCCGCAAAATATCATTTTGCGGCCTCTGTTGCGGCTGCAAAATGCTTGTTTTGCGTCCGGTTGCACGAAAACTTTGTTGTGTTCCGTTTTGCTGAGACAAAACGAGTGCTTAACATCGGTTTCCAAAACGTGAACCTGAAGTATTTGACTCATGGCTGAGAAATATTAATAATGTGAAGTTACACTGCATGCCTCCAAAACAAATATACCAAAATTCCCGTGTTTGTGTTAGAAACTTTACTGATGACTGTAAAGTACCAGGAAAAAGAGGCTAAAAAGAAAAGCTGTTCTCACTTTATTCGTTCCAGGTAATTACCTCAATTTAATATTAGGTGCAAGTCTATAGGTTAATTAATAATTAGGATTCTCCTTTTATGGTGTAAAAAAGTAAGCTAATACTATTTCAAGAGGAGATGATATGAAATTTCCAAAATTCATGAATACTAACAAGGATTCAACATTTGTTGATCCAATAATGAAAGCAGCTATATCAAATTTTGTTCCAAAAAAACGCTTGCAAAGGAGAAGACACTATAGAAATGAGTATAGGTACTCCATACGTGACCCTCATGGACCCACATGGATGAAAAAATAACATAAAATACTTAAATTTTAGGAATGAAAATAGCAGAATATTGGGAAATGATCAAGTTAGGTAGAATGTTGTGTGTTCTGTATAGGTATGTGTGTTAAAAATGTTGTTATTATCACTAAATAAATATTCAATTCCCCAAAGTCTTTTTATTTAAAGTATTCGTCGTTCACCATATACTTTTTCCTAGACACACAAATTATATATTGCAAACTTTACCTTTTGCAAAAATGTTGAATTATGTTGCTTCAACTCTTACTCTGCTGCACAAGTTTTTTTAGAAATAAATTGACTTTCCACCAAAAGAACACAAAATGCAGCTTTTATGAAAACATATAAATTATAACTGATAGTATTTCACCAAATCTTGCATCAACAAGTGTTTGCCAAATATTCTCTTATGCTCAGCTCTGATGCAAGATTCGGCGAAAAATTATCAGTTATAATTTATATATTTCTATAAGCAGCTGAATTTTGTGTTCAATAGGAAAACAGTCGATATATTTTTTAAAAATTTAAAATCCTCCATCAACTTGATATTTAAAATTCCCGCTGAATTTTATAGTTCCTGCGGCCAAACTTCAGATGGCAGTTAAAACAGTATAGTCACTGCTGACAACATAGGAGTTACAATTCTAGGTTGAAGTATTTTATGGTCAGTGTTAGCACAACTCTTGTGGCGATAAGATCACTGGAGGTTCCTCTTTTCATTCATTCCAAATGTAAATACTTTATTTTACTCGATGTCTAGCGGTAAATATCTCAATATTTGTGCTTGTAAGTAAAATTAAAATTCTTGTTCCTTTCCCACGTGCTCGCCGAGGCCATGTTTTGCAAAATGGTGGCGCTGTTACCTTATCTGCTGTTAAAGTTTTGTACTTTTTGTTCAGGTTGCAAGAATTTGATTAGATGGGTTGTAAGTGTCCCGTATTTTTATTTCATCTTCATTCCAAACGGAAATTTCTTGTGAACATAAGGTTGGCGTGTTCTTCTTTTCAAAAATTATCAAAAAAGTGTCGTGAAGACAATGATCAATAAATAAAGAATTCATTGGAACCAGCCAAATCTTGCTAAGGCGAAATACCTTCCCGTACAAAACAATTCTATCCATTTTACCTAATAAATCTGATGCTATCAAAAATAGTACTTTATCTCATTTATAGAAAGCTATTAACTAATGTAACTCTAAAGATTCCGCCTATATTACGGTTTTCTTATAAAACATAGAATTGCTAATGGAACACGAAGAGAAAGATTATCAGATTAAATTTCAAATGAAATAACGAATTCAACCCAATGAACTTAACCGTATGTTTGCAGTGAAAACGTTGACTTTTGGTAGCATTAATCTTCCCACAATTATAAACCAAATTGGTTCAATTATTTTAATTACTTTAACGTAATTCATTTGGTAATTGGGATCGTTGTTTGATCTCCAATTATATTGATTTCGATATATGTTTATATTAAGTTGGATGGAAATTTGATTGACAGTAAATTAACTTTTTTAACTTATGATATGTTAAAACAAGAATTTTGGGAAGGTAAAACGGTCCATTCAGTGACAGAGAATCATTATTT
>CAJUYH010003693.1:0-30895 GCA_910591685.1 Galerucella tenella | reverse complement strand
TTGGTTACTTCAGTGATTTTAAGTTCCAAACCAATTCATTTTTTGTTTTAAACAATATAGTGTACATGCTTGATTGAAAAGAAAATATTAAGGTTGAATTAATATTATTATTCGCTTAAAAGGGGTTGAAAAATGCTTCATTTAAAAAAAATTATTTTGAACCGAGCGAATTCATATTATATTTGAGTTAATAATATTATTCGCTTAAAGTAAGTTAAAATATATTTCATTTGACAAGTGTATGTTAGAATCAAGAGTGTTCATTTGTTTGATTTGAATGAATAATTTTTTTGAGATAATATTATAATACTTTGATGTAAATTAGTAAATACTTCACTTGATAAGTCCATTTTTGGTTCAAGAAATTTCTAGGATTAGGTCGACAATTCCATTTTGTTTCGGCAATTTTAATATTTCCTCGGACGAATACATTCGGTATTTGATATGGATGAAATTTAATCGAGTTGATCAAATAAAAGTGACTAAATGAATTTAGTTGATATAACATATATTTTTCCGTGTAATATATAGGTTTAAAAAATATTTATTAGAAAACTCTTAACAAGGATGTGTAAATAGTAAATTTTCATATAATTTTTTAAGGGTCGCTCCCAACGTTTTCGTGACAACTGATTTTATTAAAATTTTCAACAAAGATTATTTCTAGTTGTTTAACATATTCTACAATATTACTAGGAGGTACATTGAGACCTCCATAGTTTTTAGAAGTCGAATATGCTTTATGCTCTAAAAATACAGCCGCAATGAAATAGTGATATTTGTGCCCCTTCTTGATTATTTGCTTCAATTGTTTGGTTTTCAGAATGCATATCTGCATTGGAAATGGTAGAAAAGGTCCAGAACAAGTTCCTCAGAAACTTATACTATAAGAAATATCGTACCCGGCTGGACTATGATAGAGTTAGATCAAGTCATTTGAGATATCAAAGATTTATTGCTAGAGCAAAGGAGAACTTTAACTGCTATTATGTTTATGTACAAAGTTCTCAATGGTAAAATTAACTGCCCCGAAATTCTTCCATCTATTTCATTTCATGTTCCTGGACGTCGCACTCGTACAATGTTGATGTTTCATATGCCAAATGTGTTTTTAACCGTTAGGGACCCTCTTGTGACTATTATGAAAATAATAAATAATCACAATTTATTAGGTGATTGGTGTTTGACTGGAAAAGTTTTTCACAATCTTATACTAGGGCATATTTTACATATATCTATATAAATTTTTTTTACAAATTGTTGCAAACCTGTTTGAACCTCTGCCATTCATAAAATTCATTCATTCAATTTATACTTGGGATATGTTATTGCCATTATTAATGTGTGAATGTAAATGTTAATTTAAAAATTATTGACCATGTAATTAGGCCTTCAGGCTTGTTTGGTTATAAATAAATGAATAAATAACATCCATTTACGCCATTGTTTCATATGTGGAGAGAGTGGAACAAGCCAATCTCATACATTAAACAATAAAAATTTTCTCGGACAGCCAAGCGGCTTTAAAAGCACTTAGCTCTCGCCGTGTAACGTCGAAATTGGTTTTAGACTGCCAAAAAAGAATCTCCTCAATAGGAGAACTCAATAAAGTATTGCTGGTCTGGATCCCTGGCCATTCTGGCATGGAAGGAAACGAGAAGGCAGGCATTCTTGCAAGGGAGGGTGTTTCTATCGGACCAGAACCTACAATTGGCATCGCAATAAGTTTTGCCAAACAAACACTAAATACCTGGACAGCAAGAAGAGCTTTAGACTTCTGGCATAATTTACCAGGATTGATTCATTCAAATGCTTTTATACATCCTTCGAAGTATGTCTCCAAACAAATGTTAGACCATAGCAGGCATGACCTACGTTGTCTAACAGTCCTTTTAACAGGCCACTGTCATCTGAATCATCATATGCTAAAACTTGGACTGTCGTAAGATCTGACTTGCCGTCTTTGTGTGGAAGATGATGAAACAGCAGAGCATATAATTTGTGCCTGCCCCGCCGCGGCTCGAATCAGGTACCTATCTGATATTTGGCAGGGTCTCTCTCTCGCCCTCGGACCTGAAATATCATTCACTAAATAAAATAATCGGTTTTGTTAAGAAGCTGAATTTGTTTGGTGAAATCTGAATAGGTGTGAGCCACAATAGACTCTTGCGGAGGGCCTTATAGACACACTCACCACAAACCTAATCTAACCTAACCTACCTTAAGAAGTGCTATGAAAGTAACATTTACTAGTTGAGAAAGAATTTGCGCCAGACCAGTCAATATACTTACATCCTGTGAAGAAAAACTTGCTCATCTAATGCCTACACCATATTCTTAAATTTCTCCACGGAATAGTACTGAAAGAACTGCTAGACTTTCGGACTCAAACTTAGGAGCTGAGTAAAAGGAAGTTGTGTCCCTTCCTTCTCACTTACAATAAAAAAATCTTTATCTCAAAACTGAAACCTGATTTTTTTTATATCAGCACGTTGAAAAATATCCTTAAGTAAATTTTAAAAATATCCACCGAATGTATACATTGCCAATTTAATTTTTTTTTCTTAGATATCATTAGAGAATTTCTTTTATTACGTTCGAGATAAAATAATATCCGTCACAAACACCGGACAAAGCCATTTCAAACGGGAAATATAAAAAAGCAGTCCTAATGTTAAAAATCAACGGCGTTCTGATTTCTGTCTCTTTCTGGAAACGCCGTCAATCGTCACGCATTTTGTGAAATGCTTACATGACGAAAAACGGTACAGTAAGAGCGAAGGTTGGAAAATATAATAATATAGAAAAATTACACGTTATTGAACTGTGGGGGAAAGTGGAAAGATTTCTCAATATTAAAATATGGTTATTTATTCATGATCATAACAAATAATATGGTTGTTAGACTAAGTCAAAGGGTTTCTGATTATGAAATCGGCTGGTAGCTTTTTTGTAAAGTATGTCCTTTGTACTGTCAGTTAATTGTTGCTGGTAAATGACATATCTTGTCACTGAATAATCTTAGCAGCGAGTTTATAGTGAATTGTTGCATTTTTTGAAGCTATCATATACTTTTTCGATTGAAATGCCTCGTCACAATCATTTTGGGAACAAAGAAATGAGGGATAGATTCATGTATACCTACTCACAGGAACATTCTTGCGACCAACTACTAGGTCCATATTATTATATTCTGCCTACTAATTTAAATGGAGATTCTTATTTATTTTTTTGCGAAATACTTTTTGTGATATTTTGGATAATCTGTCACTAGGGGTGAGAAAGAAAATGTGGTTTATGCAGGATGGAGCTCCACCTTATTTTCTTTGAGTTGGTAGAAATTATCTAAGTGACATATTTCCTCAACACTATATTGGTAGAGGAAGTGATTTTGAATTGGCACTAATAAGTCTTGAGTATAACCCGCTCAATTTTTATGTTTGGGGACATTTTGATTGGCTATGAACTACTGAAAATAATTTTTTTTTGAGAAACGTCAAATAATAATCAGTAATAATATAACAGGAGAGTGAGAATAAATTGAAAATAATTTGACAGGCAATAGTCACGAGAGCTCGCAGGGCTCGAGTGGCTATTTCCAAATGGCAACAAGTTTGAACAAAATCTGTCAAATTATTTTCTAATTTATGGAACTCGCGAGTTATATTTGACTAGATTATTTTTTGATTCACAAATTTTTACAATAAAAAAGATCAATAAAGCTATCATTAAATTATTGAAAATTTAATTTAATTAATTATCACAATATACGAAAATATCGTTGACACATTGTGAATATATTAAAAGAATTAACAATTTAAATCAGTACAATGAAAAACGAAATCAATAAAAATATTTCGAGACTCATTATTGAGGATTTGGAATTGCTTGTTATATTAAGTGTTTCCTTCTGCGTATTTTCAGTAGTAATACCCCTAGGGTCTTGATAATACCGAGATAATTTTGTCATAGAGAATGCTGAAAGCGTGTTGCTTGATAATAGCCCAAGGCCGCAGGCAATTGGTGAATTAATTGAATCGTTAGATGCAAAAACAAATATTCGCGACATTTTCAATCCAGTTGTCAGTTTGACGTTTAATTAATTTTTAATAAAAAATAAACACCAAACTGAAAACACCACATGTAGGGTATTATCAGTAGTAATACCCCTAGGGTCTTGATAATACCGAGATAATTTTGTTATAGAGAATGCTGAAAGCGTGTTGCTTGATAATAGCCCAAGGCCGCAGGCCGAGGGCTATTATCTTTGAGCAACACGCTTGAAGGATTCTCTACGACAAAATTTTGAGTATTTATCAACACCCGATGAGTATTCGATAAGATAATTTTTTACTTCGTAGCTTTCAAAAAACTGATTGCCAATCTGATGTTTAATAATTTTCAATACAAACTTTATTAATTTTAATCAAAAATTATTCGTTTTTATTTAAAACTACAGTTGTGAAAAGTACAATTGGTAAATTAATTGAATCGTAAGATTCAATACCTAATCTTCGCGACATTTTTAATCCAGTTGTCAGTGTGACGTGTAATTAATGTTTAATAAAAAGTAAACACCAAACTGAAAACACCACATGTAGGGTACCTATTATCGCTGTAATACAGCGGTGATTGGATGAAATTTTACACATGACTTGAATTTAAGTAATTTGATTGGTTACTATATCCAGTAAAAAATTATCGCTGTAATACAGCGGTGATTGGATGAAATTTGACACATGACTTGAAATTAAGTAATTTGATTGGTTACTATATTCAGTAAAAAATTATCTCTAAGATTATTTATTATATTTTCACCCATTTCATTTATCGCGTTGACACAATTAGGTAATTATTTTGACAACTATCTGACACTTGCTAGGCAAATAAATGCGACAGTGATTATTCCCGAGAATAATCACAAGAGATTTATTCCCACTATAATAATGACATAATTGGTTGAAACTTACCCTTGTGACAAATAAAGAAGCATTTCATTGGTTTTAAGAAACGTCAAAAAATAATCACCAGGAAACTTGAATCTAAATTCACGCTACTTTTAGTAGCTACTTTTGGTGCGTGTATCCCAATCCTGCTTACCCCTACTAGTGAATTGGGAGCAGCACTCGAAGAAAAAACCTAATAAGTAAAGATTGTCGAATTCAAGTCATTTTATTATATACTTGGCAACTCGACTTGATAACTCGACGTCTGAAGCCCCATTGCGAAAAATCTAAATTTAAAATGAAATTAATGAATTCCCAGCAAGGTAAAGATTCTTTTCTTGGTATGAATTCGACTTCGAAATCTATCATACGAACTGATTTTTTATACAAACGCTACATAAAGATGTTATATAAGTTACTTTTGTGTCGTCAGTCAACTTCTCAAGCCATTTCTACTTCGTGTGAGTTTAGGAATCACTTCCATGACTGCCGTTGAGCAAGTTCTCATTGCTCTTGTAAAGCATATACAGGCTAGTTTTTGAATTTTGGGGAGGTTTTTGCCTCGTCGTCAATATGCTAGTTCTAATACTCCACCCATTAGAACTAGCATGTTGATACTCCACGCAACCATCCTGATAGCCTTCACTAAGAAAAGAAAACTCAACCTCAAAACCATAAAACTTGATGGGAACGAGATTGAATGGAGACAAGAAGTCAAGTATCTAGGTTTAACTCTATACAGTAAACTCCTGTGGAACAAACACGAAAAGGAGATTACATACAAGGCAAAAATGGCTCTAATGGTGTGCAGGAATCTGGCAGGAAGAAAATGGGGTTGTAACCCAAAAATCCTAAGCTGTACACTGCCATAGTGAGACCAATCATCACTTATGGAGCCATTGCGTGGTTAGGTTAGGTTAGGTTTGTGGTGAGTGGGTCTATAAGGCCCTCCACTGCGACTCACAAGAGTCTATTGTGGCTCACACCTATTCAGATTTCACCAAACAAATTCAGCTTTTTAACAAAGCCGATTATTTTATTTGGTGAATGATATTTCAGGTCCGAGGGCGAGAGAGAGACCCTGCCAAACATCAGATACCTGATTCGAGCCGCGGCGGGGCAGGCACAAATTATATGCTCTGCTGTTTCATCATCTTCCAAACAAAGACGGCAAGTCGGATCTTCCGACAGTCCAAGTTTTAGCATATGATGATTCAGATGACAGTGGCCTGTTAAAAGGCCTGTTAGACAACGTAGGTCATGCCTGCTATGGTCTAACATTTGTTTGGAGACATACTTCGAAGGATGTATAAAAGCCTTTGAATGAACCAATCCTGGTAAATTATGCCAGAAGTCTAAAGCTCTTCTTGCTGTCCAGGTATTTAGTGTTTGTTTGGCAAAACTTATTGCGATGCCAATTGTGGGTTCTGGTCCGATAGAAACACGTGCGGCACCCTCCCTTGCAAGAAAGTCTGCCTTCTCGTTTCCTTCCATGCCAGAATGGCCAGGGATCCAGACCAGCAATACTTTATTGAGTTCTCCTATTGAGGAGAGTCTTTTTTGGCAGTCTAAAACCAATTTCGACGTTACACGGCAAGAGCTAAGTGCTTTTAAAGCCGCTTGGCTGTCCGAGAAAATTTTTATTGTTCTAGCCATTGCGTGGAGTAGTAGAACTAGCCTATTGACGACGAGAGAAAACCTCTCCAAAATTCAAAGACTAGCCTGTATATGCATTACAGGAGCAATGAGAACATGCCCAACGGCAGCCATGGAAGTGATTCTCAACCTCACCCCTCTACATATGGTGGTGGAAAGTGTTGCAGAAAGAACAAGATACAGACTAAGTAGAGAGGGAATCATTAAAAAAAACCACCTCCTCACTTCTTAGAAATCAAACAACCTGGGACATGCCACAAGACGGTATGATGAAAAAGTATAACTTTTCAAAGAAATTCGTTACGGAAATGAGCAACAAGAAGGAATGGGATCCAAATACCATTACCAGCCTTGGAAATAATGCCATTCAATGGTACACAGACGGCTCAAAAGCAATAGAAGGAACTGGGATAGGAGTGTTCGGGAACCAAACACTCTGAAAGCTTGGGAAAACCCCAAGTATCTTTCAAGCGGAAATCCACGCCATAAGAAAGTGCGCCCAGTTCAATATTGATAAAGGATACAGAAGACAAAGGATTCTCATGAGGT
The DNA here is from genome assembly GCA_910591685.1 of Galerucella tenella. Classification (NCBI taxonomy): domain Eukaryota; kingdom Metazoa; phylum Arthropoda; class Insecta; order Coleoptera; family Chrysomelidae; genus Galerucella; species Galerucella tenella. The sequence goes on along the minus strand of CAJUYH010003693.1, from coordinate 23,744 downwards.
CGGATAGTCAAGCAGCCATTAAGGCACTGTGCTCTTGTGTAATCAGTTCCAAAATGGTGTGGGAATGGCCCTAGACAAACTCAGTGAACTAAGCGGGAACAACATAGTCACCTCACTATGGATTCCAGGACACACTGGAATTGAAGGAAATGAAATAGCAGATGAACTAGCAAAGAGTGAGACCGAAATACCTTTCTGGGGGCCTGAACCCTTTTGCGGAATCAGCCCCAATGTAATATTGGAAGAAATAAGTGAAGTCGTGAAAAGGGGAAGATCTGACCATTGGAAAGATCTAGTAGGGCTTATATAACCAAAGACTCTTCTGGGTGACTACAACCTGCTGAGATCAAAAGAATGCATAAGTCAAAGTAAAACTGCGCTAAGAGTTTTAACAAGGATCCTAACGGGACATTGTCGCCTGAATGGGCACCTGAAAAAGCTCAAAATAGTGGAAGAAAAAGAATGCAGATTTTGTGGAATGGAAGAAGAAACCTCCATCCACATACTTTCCAACTGCACAGCACTTCAGAATCCTAGAGCACAGCACCTAGGAGATTACTGGATAGAAGAGAAACATTTGCCTTACTGAAGCCTGCAGACATCCTAAAATTCCTCCGGGAAATAGGACTAAAGGAACTACTAGTTTCTGAGACTCTCCTCAGAAACTGAGTAGAAGTAAGGGGGCACAACAGATCTTTTAGGTCTCAGTGAATGTCACCCCAAAATACACACATACACAATAATACCCCACGCAATGGCCCCATGAGCGATAATTGGTCTTACAATGGCAGTGTTCATCCAGCTCAAGATTTTTGGGTTACAGCACAGTCGTGTTCATTCCACAGGAGCTTGTTGTCTAGAGTCAAATCTAGGTTATTGACTTCTTGTCTCTATTCAATCTCGCTCCCACAAAGTTTAGTGGTTTCTAGGTTCAGTTCCTTTTCTCAGTAAAGACTATTGCTTTGGTGGAGTCCCACTTACCTACATCACCTATTTGTATAGTTCAGACCCTTTTGTACGATCTCACAAAGGGTGTTTTCGAATTTTCCCCTGGCTGTTATGACAATATTATCGTCATATCCGTGGCAGGATATTCCGAGGTCAGTCAAACCACACAGAAGTTCGTTAACTGTCAGACTCCACATTAATGGAGATGCTACTCCTCCTTGTGGACATCCTCTGGTTATACAGATGGAGACGATATCTTTGCTCGTCTTCGTCTTTGCCACTCTGGTGGTGAGCAGTTTCGACATCCATTTGGATATTATACTGTCTACAAACACCTCCCCAAATAATGCTCTTTTGACATCCTCATGAGAAGTATTATCAAAAGCCACAAAAAAATCTACCCCTATTTGTATCTGTATTTGGGCGTTTTTAGACATTTGCAGAGAACGAAAGTAGTTTAAATTAAATTGCGCAAAAATCTAGATGATGAAAATAATTCGGTATCCTGAGCTCCAGACTAGTCACCACACTGATGGAAATGCACCTCGTTGATTCATTTCGTTCACTCTACATGTTTTCCCGACTAGGAGAAATTTCTGTTTTATTTTTTAATGCTGGAGACGGTGGAAAGAAAAGAAATTTGAAATTGACAATTACAGTTCAAGATAGATACGAAACTTTAACTAGCATGCTCATTACAACAAGTAGTAAACTTTTTTCCAATGCCAAATTCTGCTCTTTTTTCCTTTTATCGTTTTAACTTTCTTTCAGCCATATTTCTGGACATATTTCGCTCAAAAAGTATTCTCATTTTTCTTTCCTTTAAAAAGTTTTGTTCATTCCGTCCGGTAACACAATTTGGCATTCACGCTAAAGTGGATGTAGACGCTCTTAGACTATACCAGACATTTACCAAGATTTATTATTATTTATGCTCTTTTTTACTACCATAGCGTATCAGCTAACGTATTCAGGAGATTGCTCATTTGATAGATTTGCCTGATTTATGATAAAAACTGTTTCAGCGTATCATAAAAATTCTATGGGAGCCAATATGTTGAGAACTTTCTGGATAATACCGCGCTATTCACTACGAGCTTACACTATCTATATATTGGCGACCACTCACACGATTTCTATAAAAATTGGATAGACGGAGAACACATTTATGGAAAATGTTTTGACATACATGTCAATTCCGGTTATTTTAAATCCATCATCCTGTATATTATCAACTTTTCGGATTCTACATTAAATTTTAATGTCATTTTATGTAGATAATTTTTTACTGAATATAGTAACCAATCAAATTACTTAATTTCAAGTCATGTGTCAAATTTCATCCAATCACCGCTGTATTACAGCGATAATACCCTACATGTGGTGTTTTCAGTTTGGTGTTTACTTTTTATTAAAAATTAATTAAACGTCAAACTGACAACTGGATTAAAAATGTCGGAAATATTTGTTATTGCATCCAACGATTCAATTAATTCACCAATTGTACTTTTCACAACTGTAGTTTTGAATAAAAATGGATAATATTTGTTTGATTATAACTAATAAATTATTAAACGTCAGATTTACAATCAGTTTTTGATATCTACAAAGTAAAAAATTATCTTATCGAATACTCCTCGGGTCTTGATAAATACTCAAAATTTTGTCGTAGAGAATCCTTCAAGCGTGTTGCTCAAAGATATTATTAGCTATTATCTAGCAACACGCTTTCAGCATTCTCTATGACAAAATTATCTCGGTATTATCAAGACCCTAGGGGTATTACTACTGAATATACCCCATATGTCAGATTTATACTTTATTAGTTGTTTTTTTTTACTTTCAGGTGTAGACCTTCATAATATTGAAAATTCTGTGTGAGCATCTCCAACATCAAATGGAAAACATCTTGTAGGTTTGATTGGTAGGATGTTCAAAGTAATTGTATAATTTGTATAAGGGGTTGTTGAAAAAGTGATGAAGAGTTCAAGGTGAAAAATGTTAAATAAGTACCTTAATTTTTTTTAAGAAATAACCATATTTTTATTCTTCTACTCAATTCTAAGGACGACAATAAAGGCAGTTTATGTTCACTTCCCATTCCAAGCGTTTTTGAGATTTTAAAATATCAATTATTCCAGCCTTATTATTGCGCCTAGAAATCTTCTAACAATCTTTAATCTTGATTAACCATTAATACAAAAGAAAAAAATTAATGATCTGCATCCAGGGGGTGTTTAATCTATGCAAGAAAGATTCTTTCGGAATTGGTTGTTGTGTCGTGTCATATTAACAAAGTGAAGTTTCACCAAAAGGCTTCAATATCATCCAGCTCTGTTAATAAATGTATAAGGGTCCATTCAAGTTTGAAATTAAGATTATACGGGCTTGCGGAGTCTATACTTTGGTAATTGATACCATTTCCTTCACTAAATGGCCCGTTAAGAGTATTATCGAACGTATTTTGAGGGTCGGTTCCAAGATCGTCGACAGAGAACCGGTGATTATGGTTTATTTATTGACAGAATGTTGCATGATAATTCGTCATTATTGGAGATAAATCGACATCTTGAGAGTGAAATTGGAAGATTAATCAATGTTCTCGATACATTAATTAGATTGAAAAATACGCGTTTGAAAATGTAATGAATAATCAAATTCAGGTTAGGTTAGGTGAAGTAGTGATAATATCGACCATAAAGCGCTTTCTGTAACGGTTTTTAATTTGACTTTGGTTGTCATCCATACCTAAAAAGGGGGAAACAGTGCAGCTAGTGAAACCAAAGTGACATAAGGAGATCACCCTGGAAGAACCCCCTACGGATAGAAATTTCATCAGTATCGAGGTAGGTATTGACCTTTTTTGTAAATGAAGGTTCGTTCGCCAGTGTTTCATCGATGATTCAAGAAAAGTAACAAGAGTTATGTGCACTTTGTAAATTTGCAAAACTTTAACAATACAGGAATATGTACCGCTATCAAATGCTTTCCTGTAATCTACGAAAGCAGTATAGATGTTGCGCTGTTCCTTTTGCGCCTGTTTTAGTATCACTGAATGGATGATGAGTTGTTTTTTTCGTGAGTTTGATACGTTTAGGGAAGCAACAAAGTCGAACCCCGTATCATTAATGGTGCTGTATCTTCTGGAGGCTGCCAAGAATGATGTTGCCAATGCTTTATGGAGGCTGTCCAACTTCTTAAACCAGAAGATTAGACATGGTCAACTCCTGCTGGTGCTCTTCTCAGCTTATTATCTCGCTAGTTGTCAAGTTAACGAAAAGGCATTGGTTCAATGTTATTATTATCATTAGTATTATTTTTAGTAGTTCCAGGAATTTCTAAATAATATTGAACTATAATTAATTTTCATGTGATATTTAGTTTCAGCGAATAGGTTTATAACGAAAAGCTGTGTCCAAATTTTTCAAGAAAAAATTATATTTGATAATATTCAAGTTTTCAAAATACCTCCACGCGTGTATCAAATATGAATCAAATGCCAAAGGAATTCACCGAAAACATATTACAGAAGAGCACCGATGTTGTCAGATTCGCTAATAGCATTCTATGATAATAACCCCAATAATTATTAAATTTGAGGTAGTATTTCCCAGTGGAAACAGAAACCCATCAAAATCCAATCACGAAGTCTATACAATGGACTCTATTGTACTTTGTACCTGTCATCACAACTGAAATGAAATTTGCTGTAATGAAAATCATGGAAATGAAAGGTCGTCTTCAATTCATTCTATCGGAATGAACGATTATCACAATAACAAGTTGAAAAGAGAAAAAATTGAAAATGCATTCAATATTAACAATTTATATACAGAGTTTTTTAATAGAACGGAATATTGAAGTCGTTGTATTCCTCCACAAAGTTGGTTAGAGTATTGATGATGATTCAACGCTATTCTTTTATTTGAGCTGTTCGATGCACTGCTTAGGAAAATTGAGTTTAGTAACTCCCTCCCTTCGATTGCAGGATCTTAGGTTCCATTTCTTTATATAGGATACTAGCTGAGAGTCGGGTCCCTAGATTAGATAGGATTTATTAATGTGGCTGATTGGCCCATTCTATCCAGTCCAGCTTTGCTTATACAGCAAGTCATCCTGGAGACTCAATCCCCAATAGTTATTAGCTGGGACCTTCCCATCACTTAGTTCTGCTTCTTAAGCTTCGAGTGCGTTCAAGGCACCAACGCAATCTCATGCTACATTATGAATTTTAGTACTTTCAGCACAGTTTCTTTGAAGCGGTGAGTCACGCTCACTTTTGCTGGTGAAGTTGTGACATGCTTCAATAGGCTCACCGTTTTTCTGTAGCCCCACAATAGAGTACACGCATATTTCATATTTTGCTTGGATATTAATTTATAATAGTAGATATGATATCAAAAATTACTAATAATAGGAAATAAACCAGTTTCCATTGGAAATTACTCCCAAATTTTAAAATAAAATTCAAATTTCAATGCACTTTCCGACCACAACCCGAGGATTTCTGAACGCTACCGATGATACGTGTGAAGCCATATCTCTTATGTCTACTTATGTCAATATGGCCGGTATTGCATTATGTTATTTGTAGTTGTGTGTTTATATTGTATTTTAATCAATTATTAAATGCTTCATCGACGTAAAAATATCATTTATATGTTTGTTTGAGACCATTACGTATTTGTGTGTGCTTTTTTTATTTATAAAAGTCAACGTAAGGTGGAAAGTGGACATAAATATTCGAAATTTCCGAGGATATTTGAAAACTTTTAGAAGAATATATTTTATTTACTAGTTCAGTATTCAGTGACGATTCTTTCATATTTTGTGAGTAAAGTTATGGCTAGCGAAGGTTTAGTAAAAGCACAAACTGATAACTTGCCAAAGTAGACTCATTTATGCTGCTTGAATTTATATGGAGTCAAACAGCTGCTTTAATGCAGAGGAAATAAGAGGAGTTGAAGCATTATCGTAAGTACGATTATATATAATATAGACCAACCATATTTCGATGTGTGGTCGTGAAAAAATGATGTTTTTATGGTTGATTCCTAGACATATAGGTACATAACCTTAAACTATTTAAGAATAAAAATTACCAGCATAGAAGTAGGTACTTACATTAAAATGGTCTTCACAAACAAAAGTAGTAGTATTTGTTTCAACGCTTAGCTTGCAACCATAATGCCCTTCTCTTAAGTGTATTTTTGCTTGCGCCACCAGTTAAAGTAACAAATATTTTGTCTGGAGTTTTAATAGTTTTTCTCGGCTTCATCCATTTTCAAAGCATTCAGAAACAAATTAGGTCACAAGAACTCAGAGCGTGATACACGAATAAAAATGTAAACAAATGACGTCACTCCATGGGGCAGCCATCTTTATGACGTAAAGAGCGTTTTGGCGGACTTACAAATTTCATGATTTTAAAGTCTTTTTAAAAGTAAAGTTTATATTTTTTTGAAAAAATAGGCATGCAAGGTGTTAGGAGACCTGATAAAGCGTCAATTCCCACCAATAGCATCCGTCTGTATACCAAGCTTGCTACACCTGTCGTCTGTCTCCCTAACTCAGAGTTAAAAGCTGCATAATAATTATTATTCAAATTGAGTTACTGTCGAAAAAAGATACAGTGAATTTTTTAAAGAATTTCTCATTTATAATTTTTGTTAATCATATTACAATGCAAGCGAATTTATATTTATATATTAGTCACCCTGTCGAAGCGTACTGAAATTCAAAATTAGATGATATCGAATGCCAATACAATATTGGAGTGTTTTAATTAAATTTTAGAGAGCTAATGAATTTTAAAACCAATTGCACTTTTTATGGAATTGCTTTTAAACAGTAGTTTCGTTCATTGTATTATATCAGAGACCGTTCAATTAAACGAATATTTTTTCATAAAGCACTGTTTTACAATAACCAGTTTTCAGCTACATAATGTTATATAATGGATTTCAGATAAAGATAGGAGACCTTAGTGGATTTAATGTGTGTGTTCTCATTTTATTCTGTAAACCTTTAAACTCCTAAACCTTAGCTAGTCAGGACTCCACTATGAGTATGTGTGATGCAATTCACCACTACTTTGAAGGAATTGAGCAACATATTGTTCAGTTGCTAGCCCGCAAGAATCCACAGAGGTCGATTCTAAGATAGTATGAGACGAACTCGGAATCCGTTGCATGGTCACAAGTGCCTAGAAACCAGAAACTGGGGTCTTATGTGCTACGAAAGGTCTACCAGGACAAAACTATAGGACACGTCAGACCAAATAAAAAAGATGGGAAAACTGTCAAAGATGTAGTAAGTATGCTAAGAGGGCACTATAAGCACGCAAAGCTCATATGGTTGGTAAACAAAGCGATGTGCAGATTCTGTCACCTACAGGATGAAACTGCAGAATACATCCCATGCCAGTGCCTTACAAATATGCAGTTTCTTGAACTGGGTCATAAGAACCGAACTACAACGACAAGAAACTAGACTCCGATTCAAAAAAGAATTGGCCACAGCCCACGTCATCGTCTCAAGGCTGGCGTTTGGTTAATTGATATTCCAGTGGAGTGGAGAGAGAACGCACTAAATTCTGTCTTAGCTTAGTGTGACCGTCATGTCCCATTCTTCTTTGAATCCTACTCTACATAAAAAGAGTCTCGACATAGATTGACTTCCTATATATGAAGAGTCGAGCTTAAGAATGTAATTTAGATTCAGAAGATCACAATAGATATTATCCATCTAGTCAAACCTTGGCAAAACTTGCTTATGGACTCTGGATTCTGGACTATTCTGGGTCAGCAGGTACTCTGTGAATTTTGTCAATGATTTTTTGATGAACTTTTCAGTATATCTCATTCCCGGCGCCCAGTTCCACTATTCCCGATAGGTCCTGTACCGTCAGAGGCATATCATGCTCCTTTTCAGGATAGTGAACATGTCATTTAATCTCTTGTGAATTGTATTGCCCGGTACCAACGCAAAGGACAGTCTGTTTTGATTGCCTAGCTGTTATAGGGTTTCCAATCCATCGGAAACGAATAGCAAGGAGTTTGGAGAGACTATTACTAATACAGGAGCTTTAGTGTCAATTTCTGACACTTCTTTCTCTTTGAATGTGTCCAAAAATTATGCTCTAGGTCCTAGGACGTACCTTTGGTTGAAACTTACAATGTTTTGATAATGATAAATGTACAAAATAGAGCGTGTCAGACTAAATGCACACATTGAAAATAATCTTTTCATTCAGACCGCGGATTATTCAACTTTTAAAAGGAGCAGCTCACAAATTCTCGAAAAAATATAATCAACGCAGCAGAGTTTTTCGTGAGAGAGGGTAATGCAAATGGTTTCATCGAACTAGAAGCTGACATTTGCTTCTCATTAAGCTATTTTGTACATTAAACATTTGCAGTACAAGAAAAGATTAGGATTTTCGGAAAAATATCACCAGTAAGAAGCTGAACTCTAGCAGAAACAATCTTCGCTGTCTGAATCAGGTTCCGCCAAAAAAAACTTGTTTGAGAAACTGGATATAAGAATCAGTATACATTATGATTAATGACAGAGCCACTACTATTATTCCAGTCCAAAGAAAGGCATTTTGCGAGAATTTAATATTAACAACAAATTGTAATGAAATTCTTCTCAGCCCATTCCAGTCCCAGTCCACGTTTTCACCTCAACTCATCCACTTGATTTCATATAATCTTGAAAGTGAGATACAAAAAAATTTGTTGGATCGAAAAACACAATTTCCTTTGGAAGGAATATAATATAGCCAATATTGTCAACACTTTTTCGAAGGTATTGTAATGAAAAGTGAAACGAAATATTCACATTATTATGAAAATTGACCCAATTGTATACAAACGGTCGTGAATACAGAAAATTTAGATCGCCCTGTGAAAGAATGACTTCTCAATTTCGAATCATCTGCGTGGCGTATCAATGCAGAAGGCTCCTATTGAATCCAAAGAACGGGAAGTATGAAGGGGACTTTTTTATTGCCACTTGAAATAAAAACCACAGTTCTTTCAAAAATCCGCTTTAGCTGCCTTCGATGCTAAGCTACAGTAAATGGAACGGAATATATTGGAAAATAATAAACACAACATGGTTATTTGAAATTTTATGCTCGCATTTCAATAAAAGAAAAAACGTGGATTTGTACAGTTAAATTTGATGATCTGTATTGGAAACTGGATGGGAAGATATATCGTTTACGCTGACTTATGCTGAATTAATGTGAAGTTTATTCCGAAACCAGTTGGAGTAATTTTAACGCAAGGTGGCAATAGTGTTATACACATAGATTCAAAAGTTTTGCATCACCCTAAATCTCCGAAAAAAGAATGTGTTCATTATAAATGGATCAGAGATTGATCAAATAATTAGTTTCAATAAAAAAAAAAACGTGTATATTTGTCAAAAATTTTTATTATCCAATAATAAACTTGCTTTAAACATAAAAAGTAATCTTAGAAATTAAATAAATTAAATAAAAATTGATTCTTTTCAAAGGAAAGGTTAAATGAGAACCTGCATGAGAACTTTTAATAAAGAGTATTTCCACCTCTAGAATTTATGCAAGCTTGAAGTCGCCTGCCCATGCTGTTTACCAAATTATTGATATTCTGTTAAGGAATATTTCGCCATTCTTCTTTGGCCGCATGAACAAGCTCTTGTACACTCCTGTGTGCTGCCACTGCCCTGGCAAGCATGTCCCAAGCATGTTCTATGGGATTCATGTCAGGAGATATGGCAGGCCAGTTCAAACGATTGATCCCTTCAGTTTCAAGATACCAAGATACCTATCACCAGTCATCATTCCCTCTACATGAATTAATTCTGTGCGATCATTTAACATGATACCAGCCCAAAACATAGCACTTCCTCCTCTGAAGGGCGACACGGGGCGAGCATGGGCAAGCTGAGCAACTCTCGTTGGATCCCGCCACACACGTATCCGATGGCTATCTTGTACCAAACAAATCCTTGTCTCGTCGGAAAAAACACCGAATTCCAAAATTCTTCATGCAAGGCCGCGTGTTCTTGAGCCCACTGTGGTTGGCAAACTCTGTACTCAGGTTGTAGTCTGGGCACTCTTATTGGTCGGCGACACCTCAAACCTGTCGCAAGTATTCGTCTTCGTAATGTCGAGATCGATACTTGAACTCCCAACGCATGACTCATATCTCTTTGGAGTGCTGGTATTGCCATGGTCGGGTTTCTTCGGATAGTTAAGTGGATATAGCGGTTCTGCCGCTGATTAGTAACACGCCTTCTACCGCTTCTAGGTCTATCACGAAGAGAATTGGTCTGGAGATACCGGTTCCATACACGAGACACATCACTTTGCCAAACGCCAACTCTGTTTGCCACGAACCTTTGAGAATGACCTTCTTCAACTAAAGTCATTATTCTTGCACGGTCAATATCACTTATGACTTGACAATTCATGTTTGCACTTAAAATCGTAAAAATCAAATGCCTTGAATGTTAAAATGATCGCACTAAAAATGTTATCCTACAAAAAAAACTGTAAACATCTGTATATTGCAAAAAATATGGAACATATTGAAATGGTAAACATTGATAAACAAGCCAATAAAAAATTGTTAGCGCAAAAAAATTCCTTCGCATCCGAAGAAGGTGATGCAAATCTTTTGAATCTATGTGTAGATTAAATTGGAATATTCACAAATTTCATAAAGAATTGAAGTTTTTCCTATTGAATGAAAAAACTAGTAATCTTATTTCTTTCATTCTAAAATATGATACATAGAGTGGCCGGCAAGGTCATCAGGATCATCACTGGATTTTTTGAGTGCCTTAAAAGTTAGGTATCAGAATTTCCCGCCTATCGTTTTCCCACTATCATCTCCCCTCGCTACTGTTCCTATGGGGAAGCGACCCTTTCCTGCGACTCTTCAGTTATTCTGAGGAGTAGGCAAATTGAGACTACGAAATCGTACTGATCCTTATCCTTCCCTATCTCTTGATAATGAATCCAAATCCAAGCGTCAAGAAAATTATTTTTTAGATTTTCCATGGTATAAATTCAAAAGACGCGTCACAAAAAAAAGTTTAAATACAAAAGTAATGTAGCGAAAACATGGTATTTTTCTCTGTCCGATAAATTTGCTACCTTTTCTGCTAATATTCCAAAGTCCTTTTCAAAAAGATCGGGTGGACGTTCCCTCATCCCGCAATATGTCTTTGTCCTGGAAGAAAAATGACGTAGTGTATCCAAAGCTCCATGTCGACGCCTGTTCACTCAGTTTTATTTTTCCAACGGATAATTTATTATTCCTTAAATTTTTTCCTGATAACTTTTCTTCTCCTTGTAAATTTTTGGTTACTTTTTCTTTTAATTCAAATTATACTGAATAAAAAAGCAGAGATGGTCTCTTAAAGAATAATTGTAACATTTTTCAATGGAAGCAACGGCCAGGCCGAACGATTGTTCAAAAAAATAGCCTATCCCCCGCATTTGTTGATACCTTTTACGTTCTGACATGGAGAACAAAAGTTTTCATGAGGAGAGCTACCGAACCCCAAATTAGGTCAATTTTCACCTCTTTAGGTGTGAAAGATATTGTCAAACACCTTAGGGTCAGAAAGAAGAGTATGTAAAACAGGCAAAGTGGTGGCCTAAAACATCCAATTACCAATGCTGTGAATAAGAATATAATATGCATTAAACCCGTTCCATTATTGTTATAGGACACAGTACCTACATGTTTTTATATATTAAACCTTAGGTTCAATTAATCCAAATACCGTTACCAGACTTGGAACGAATGCCATTCAATAATACACAGACGGCTCAAAAGCAATAGAAGAAACTGGGCCAGGAACCAAACACTCTGAAAGCTTGGGGAAACCCCTAAGTATCTTTCAAGCGGAAATTCACGCCTCAAGAAAGTGCGCCCAGTTCAATATTGATAAAGCATACAGAAGGCAAAGGATATCATAATGTCCAAGATGGTGTGGGAATGCCTAGACACACTCAATGAACTAGGCGAGAACAATATAGTCACCCTACTATGGATTCCAGGACACACTGGAATAGAAGGAAATGGAACAGCAGAGAGGGGGCCGGAACCCTTTCGTGGAGTCAGCTCCAATGTAGTATTGGAAGAAATAGGTGAAGACGGAAAAGATCTGAACATTGGAAAGATCTAGTGAGGCTTAGTGAAAGTCAAAGTAAAACGGCGTTTTAACAGAAATCCTGACGGGATATTGTCGCCTGAATAGGCGCCTGAAAAATCTCAACAAAATGGAGGAAGAAGAATGAAGATTTTGTGGCATGGAAGGAGATACCTTAATTCACATACTTTCTAACTGCCCAGCAGGAGATTACTGGATAGAAGAGGAACATTTACCTTAGTGGAAGCCTGCCGATATCCCAAAATTCCTCCAGGAAATCGAACTAAAGGAGCTACTAGCTTCTGAGACTCTCCTCAGACACTAAGTGGAAGTGAGGGGGACAATAAATCTTTCAGGTTCCAGTCTCATGTCTTGTATATCAATAATTAGATCATCTGGTTCGTTTCTTTGATTTGTATCTAGAAAGGGGTATTTGATTCTTTGCTGATGCCTGGCATACACTGGCATACAGTATCTCCAGAAACCCAGAATGAATTTATAAATTTACTGGGACAGCAAGTTCGATCCACCATCATCCGTCGTATTCAAGAAGCTAAATATTATTGCGTGATCTTCGACAGTACACCAGACATCTCCCACAATGACCAAATGAGCCAAGTTCTGCGATACGTACATATCAAAGGAGAAAAAGTCGCCGTGGTAGAATATTTCATTGACTTCTTCGAACCAAAAGGAAAAAATGCAGAAGATCTCAGCAACGATATAATCGCAAAGATAACATCAGACGGACCGGACATACAGAATCTGAGAGGACAGGCTTATGACAATGCTGCCACAATTTCATGCACAAACCACTCAGTAAACTTGGCTGGGGTACACGCTGCTTCTGAATCAGTGGATTCCGTGACGTTTTTTGGAACTCTGGAGAAGTTATTTGCCTTCTCTTCTGCATCAACTGTTCGATGGAACGCTTTGGTTTCCGTCACAGGTCAAGCAGTGAAACGAGTCACTGAAACGCGCTGTAGCTGTCAAGATGCTTAAAAATAAGTTTGAGGTAGTTCTTGAGGTACTGGAACAATTAACAGATTCATCTCAAACTTCCGAAACAAGGTCGGGAGCCAGTCTTCTCCTGACAGCCATGCAGTCATTTAACTTCCTAACTTTTCTTGGCTTTTGGGCTGCAGTGCTACCTGAAGTAGATGACGTACAGATTTACCTGCGGCAACGAGGACTAGGTGTAGATAAGTGTGCTCAGAAACTCTGCGCTTTGAAAACCCTCTTAGTGGAAAGTAGAGACCGTTTCGTGCAAGAAGCAATTGACTTTGCTAAGACTCTCTGCGAAAAACTCGGAATATAACTCAAAACGAGAAGAATTCGTAGGAAAAAACGCATGCATGGCGATGAATCTTCTGAAGATGCAGCTTTGTCTCACGAGCAGGAAATCCGTCGAGAGGTGTTCGCATCATTAGATAAGATCATTCAAGAAATGACTACTCGATTCCAGCAATTTCAAGAAATATCGGACAAGTTCGGATTTTTGATGCCAGTGAAACTTTTGGACAGCAAGTTCGAGTGTGATCTTTCTCATGTATTAGAAGACATCGACAAGGACGAGTTTCAGATGGAGCGGAAGCGTTTCCAGCAGTTTGTTTTATGCTCTGAATCAGAGGAAGATATAAGTGGTAAAGGACCACTGGAGCTCCTCCAGTTCATTCAAAAACTGAATCTTGGAATTTCGGTTCCAAATATAGTCATCTTGATTCGCATATATTTGACTTTGGCGATTAGTGTTGCAAGTTGTGAGAGAAGTTTTTCGAAGTTGAAGCTGATAAAAAATTACCTCAGATCTACTATGAGCTCCGCTAGACTATCAAACTTGGCTATATTGCCGATTGAACAAGAATTGGCTGCTAATATTGATTTTGACAAAGTTATTTCTGACTTCGCTGCTCGTAAGGCCCGTAGAATCCGCTTGTAAAACCGCTCATTCTATTTTACCTTCAATAAAAAGTACCTCATTGCCTGTGAAATTTAATTTTAATTAAGCACCTATAGAATGGGGCGGCAAAAGGGGTCTCCCGCCCCAGGTGCCAAGATGGCAGGCTACGCCACTGCTGGCATAACCAAGAAACCATAACACACTAGCTTCGTGAGCACAACATTCTATAGCTCTGGCACCGATTTCGTATTCTTTCAATTCAAGTACCTATTTTAAAAAGGGTTAGTTTCATTGAGTTTCTACTTCTGGCGACAGTCCCCATGATTGTCTATTTTTTTTATTATTCATCCACATACATACAATGTAGATAATGTGGAACATTTTGAAAAGATCCCGATATAAAACGTGCATTCAAAATGTAATATTGCCATTTTATTGAATCGACACAGAACGTCGTCGTCGTTTCTAGATCCTTTAAATAAAAAGGACATAAAAAAGTGAAAGTCACTTGAATCTTTTGTCACTCGAAAGAAGCGGGAACTTGTGAGCTGAAATCTTATTATGTTGTTCTTTACAAGATACAAAGTTTAGAGAAAACTTGGTAGAAATGATTTCTTTGAAATGCTAGCGCGCGGTATGTTCGCATGCCCGACTTCCTTCATACTTGATTAGAAAATAGTAGCGCGAAAGTTTCTCTCTACCAATTTAAGATGTGAACTTAATTTTCAGACTGTAACTCGAATTGCAGTTTTGTAAATAATGGAATCTTGTTACCTACCTCTTGTTAAACGAATATTCATTCTAGTGGATGGAAATTATTATACAAGTCGTGTTAAATTTTACTGTGAAACGTTTTTTCAAAATACCAAGAGAAAACATTAAGACAAACTTTCCAATTTATCCGAATAAAAAGAAATCAATGTAGACGTTTCAGAATGAAAATCAAATTATGGCGAGCTGGGGCACAGTATAAAGTATTCATGAGCTTTCAGACGTTTTGTATATATTTTCTAACAGTGGCGGTACCAATTTACTGTTGAAAAATCTCTCCCACTTCTAACAGACTTTTGCTTTTACAGAAATATTTTCAGCTGTCAGTGATTTATCTCCTTTTATCGACTTCGAATCAATGTAGAGTTTAACCGCTACTTTTCCTATTATTTGACAGTGGTAATGATTTATTTATTCAACGAAAAAAACACGATGAATACTGATGATGTACTGATTGATGCCACCTTATATTTGATTGCTTTCAATCGAGACAAACTAAAAGGGTGTATAGTTCACATTATATCGGGGTTTTGAATATGTAGTTTATTTTACTTGCTGTTTTGACAAATAGCTAACCTTAAATTTTGTGAATAAAATCATCAGGATCGTATTCAGCCAGATTCGAAAAGGCTATGAAATTAATAATCACCAGCTTCTTCTTCTGACTGAAAATACTTGAGTACTTGAGAACTTTCAAAAAGGTGATGTTTTTCGTGTAACTAGTCATATTTTTGTATTATCTAAATAAATATAAAAATAAGATAAATACAACAACAAAGTACAGACCTGAGGAGAGCTGTCAGTGGAACATTAGAAAAAGACGTAAGACACAATGGTCGCGTTCATCACAACGTAGCGCTACCGAAGCGATCATCAATTTCCTGCTAAACGCGTGTTTTGTGAACTGATCAGATTGAGCGCTGTGGTATCAGTCGTCATTTTTTCAATAGGAATTAAAATACGCTAAACGCTACCTATTGATGATGCATTAACTGTCATTTAAGTCATATGTTAAGAATTAAAGATAAGACGTGCCACAACAAAAGAAGTAGCTAAAGAAATTGAAGAAAATATAAATCCAAAGAAAGCCCCAGGATTTGACTTGATAACTGGAGAAATCCTGAAACAATTACCCCAGAAAGCCATAATAAAACTGACGCACCTGATAAATGCTGCTTTTAGACTACAGTATGTACCCAGGTCTAGGAAAGTTGCAGAGGTGATTATGATCCCTAAACCAGGCAAAAAACCTGAAGAAGCTTCATCTTACCGACCGATCTCACTATTACCAGTAATATCAAAATTATTTGAAAAACTTCTACTGAAAAGAATAAAACCAATAATAGAGGAGAGGAATCTAATACCTGATCACCAGTTTGGATTTCGTGAAAGCCATTCAACGATAGACCAGGTCCACAGAATAACCAACATCATAGAAAAAACGCTAGAAGAAAGAAAGGTCTGTTCTACAATCTTCCTAGATATAGCACAGGCTTTCGACAAAGTATGGCACGAAGGACTCGAGTACAAAATGAGTCATCTCCTGCCAAAACAGTACTCACAACTGCTAATTTCTTACATATCCAACAGAGTCTTCAGAATAAAACAGGAAGAAGCTTATTCCGAACTCAGAGAAATCAAAGCGGGAGTACCACAGGGAAGTGTATTAGGACCAGTCCTATACCTTCTATATACTAGTGACATCCCTGATATAGAGCATAACACTATAGCCACTTTCGCTGATGACACAGCCATCTTAGCAGTCGGAAATAGTCATGACGAAGCTACAGCCAAATTACAAACAACCATAAACCAGATTCAAATATGGACTAAAAGATGGAGAATCAAGCTTAACGAATCAAAATCAGTGCATATAAATTTTACTAACAAAAGGGGACAATCAGTGCCAATTAGACTCAATAATGCTCAGGTAACTTATGCCAACACAGCCAAATACCTGGGTATTACATTAGATGCGGGGCTACGCTGGAAACCCCATGTCAAAAAGAAAAGAGAAGAATTGGGGCTCAAATTTAGAAAAATGTATTGTATACTGGGACGAAATTCCACTCTGTCTATATACAATAAATTGCTAATATATAAGCAAATCCTGAAACCCGTTTGGACTTATGGAATTCAGCTTTGGGGCTGTACCAAAGAAAGCAACACCCAGATCATACAACGATTTCAGAACAAAATACTGAGGGATATCACCAAAGCTCCTTGGTACTGCCGAAACAGTGACCTCCATCGGGACTTGGAGATTGACACTGTTAACCAGACGATCACCAAGTTTGCCAAGGGTCATGAACAACGACTCCTAGAACATGTGAAGGTTGAGGCCATCCAGCTCCTCGACAATACCAACCAGACAAGAAGACTCAAGAGGACAAAGCCCTTTGAGTTAGTTTAGTATATAAGTGTCAGTGTAAGTACAGTGCAGTGCTTACACACTAGTGTTAGTGTCGTCTATTTGTGTTAGAGTCTAAGGAACTACTGTTGAGTAAGACCTTTAGTATTAGGATTGAAATTAGTAAAATAAGTTAGATTAAAATTGCTAATTGATCGTTATCGATCAGATTGTAATCTCAAAAAAAAAAGAAAAAAAAAATATGTTAAAAACATAATATAAATATTTTTGTTTGGAGATATCGATGGCCTAAGTGCAAAACGTCGTATCCCCAATAACTAAAATTGTTCAGTGCAAACAAAAAACCTCCTGGAACTTCATGTTTTAGCGCGTAAAATGAATTTATTAGGTAGCTGTGGCTTGAGATCATTTGCCAGAATGTGAAGGTCAACTCAATGCTTTCAGTTTTGAGCTTTGAGCACCAAAATCGGTTTTTAAATATTTGGTAGGCCACAACATTTTGCACTTGAGCCATATCGATATTTCAATTTGTATTTAAGTGAAAATGAATGAACAGCTGGAGGCTGGAGGTGACTAATTATTTTAATAATAAATTGTATAGTGTGTCTGGAAGTTCAACTCTTCATAGTAAGCTCCAAAGTGGTGAACTTAATTTATTGTGATTAACTCCCATTTTTTAATGGTTGGAAGTGATACTTATTTCATAAATTGTCGTGTATATCAAATAAAATTGAGTTGTTGTTGTTGTGTTCATTGACATTTGACATATATGTCGATGGTTTTATTAGCACGTTCAGCAGAATTACGAACTGATGGATCACTCTAACAATTGCTACCTGATCAATTTTGTTGGGATGAACGCGACCAGTAGCCTAGTTTACACCGACAACTTGGTACGCGGACCAAGCACCAAATTCGTACTATATCAGAACCAAATATTTAGTTCGAACGATGTAAACGCTTGCGGACTAAGCTGGTCCGATCTTGGTTCGGTACGCGCCAGCAGAGGTACCGAACTAAATTTGGTCCGGATTTGGATCGAGGTCAATTGGTGTAAACTCAACCGGAACAAGACTCAAGACTTACCAGTATTAAATTATATTTATTTGGCAAAAAGGAGTAAAGCCTTTCCTGAATTTTCAATTTTGTTGTTGTTTGTTAATTTTCAATTTTTGTTTGTTATGTTATGAGGATTTGATTTTTTGGTTATGTTATGAAATTTAATTTGACAGCTTTGACATTTGACGAACTGCAGGCGCACACATTTAGTTCGCGCGTTGCAAAACGGTGTAAACGAACTAGAACCAAGCATTGGTGCTACCGTACTATCCCCACCCACTTAGTCCTATCGGACCGTACTAAACGTTTATGGGTGTAAACTAGGCTAGTAAATACCAAAGGTAGGTACGTGCATCATCTTGAATGCTGTAATTTCTCCCGATTGATAGGTCGCGCTTGCGATGACACACACCAAGAAGGGTATTATATGAACTCTAGACGTAGTCAATAATAATCATGAGAAGTTTATTGCTTATGCAACACAATGTTCACAGCAAGGTTAGTGATGATATACAAAAGTTTCAAGTTTACTAGACAGTTGGTAACAGAGAAATAAACAGAATAAAATAAATACATCATAATTTACCTAAATTTGAGTATACTCTAAAGGTAGCATCATATAATTTTCTTCCTCAGATAGGTTTACATTTTATAGAGCATTTACTCTTGTTTCCAAATTTTGCAGACAGGATGTATTTTGTTAGGTTATGCCGCCATTTAATATGAATTTTACTTTAAATCGAGTTGAGCCAAATTACGAGTGATCTACATTGAAGACTCCAGCATTAAGCCTGTGACATAGTCGCAAAAGGGGATGAGTCCAACATAATAAAATTTTCAGGATTCACAAAAATACATTTTGACTTAACAATGGTAATATATAACAAATATTGAATTCAAAATTCTGAGAAAAAGCAGTTTAAAGTTTCAAACAAAATTATAAATTTAGGGATGGAAGTATTTGTTAATGTTTTCAAGAAATTGTATGTGAAGCTGGAAGAAGTTTCAAGGTGTGAAGTATGAAACTAATTCGTTCATTGCTATATTTTCGAATACTTTTGATATTTTCATTCATATATTAAAATGGAAGAAGAGAAATGTAAAACAAGATTTGCCTTAAAAGTACAAATTGCGTTTTTATGTCGTAACATTACACTATAGTCGTAAGAATCGGAATCTAAAACAAGTAGACATAAAGTTTTTGATTGGGAAGTAAAAAAGCAAGGAACAGCAACGAGGAAAATGGAAAGAATTGAGAATTGAGCAAATGTGAGCACAAGAATATCCAACCGAATCTCTGAATAAGCCAATGCGCGTGTAATAGTGATAACAATGGATGGGCTGCTATTTATTTATCATGATAAAAACAACGGCTTCAATTGTAATAAAAATAGTTTGGCTTAAAAATTAGAGATATTCATCAGGTTTCCCATTGATTTTAATAAACAAGCAAGAAATGCAAATTGTTAAATTGTCAAATCATGTTATTCGAGATTCGTACACACTCCTGAGGTTAAGTGCAATACGGAGAGGCACTCGAATGTGCTCCAAGTGCCAGTACGTGACGGTCGTCTATCCACGCAATGCTACACCAGCTCTCGTTTTATGATGTTACCAGAGGACCCTTACAGAATAAAACAACAGCCGAATTAAAAAAAACGCTTCATTTTTTATCACTGGTTTTTTTCTGCTATAATTTAAACGGCATTGACATCTTGAACATATTGTGTCTGTTGGAAGCGAATCCATAGGTATGAAATGTTTGCGGGTAATTTGAACGTGTAGTGTATATACAGGGTATCCAGCTTTTTCTGTTCGTATTGTAATGATGTGTGTCTGTACGTAAATGTGAGATAGTTGTAGTTAAATCAAATTTTTTTAACCAGCCATAAAATCTATGAGGACTGCTGCATGTCTGCCGCCACCTTCTCGCACCTTACAAAGGAGTGGACCAGAGGTGTATTACGGTTGTCTAAGACGTTAAGACACAGTATAGGAACGAACCAGTATGTTATCTCGTGAAGTCACACTCCCGAGTTCTCTGACCTACAACGTCTTTCGGATGAGTATCTCATCCGGCGGCCAGTGCTGTGCTGCGATCCAACCAAAGTGCAAGTGGTGAATTTGCGAATAACATTATTCATTATACAGGGCTTATATTTTCACGGCTTTTCGGACAAACAAACATTATCATTTTTATAGTTTATAAACATTTTTTTGCAATAGATACCATTAAAAAGAAGAAAACGGGTAGTGTGTGTGCAAACCAATAAATATTTTTTATGAGACTATTGTTTTATTCACTCATCAGTGTACTGTTCTACAATATCGTAAAGCGCTCCGTTCAAGGTCATCAAAAGCTCTGGCCATTTTACGAATGAAATTAATAATAATACTACTGGTTCGTTCCTATACTGTGGTTAAGATCTATTCTAACCGCAGATGCAACGTTGCCAAAAGCCTCGAGACGTGTCAAGAAGAAGTCACACATTTGGATTAACCTTTGAGTTTATTTGAGCTAAAGAATGCCAGTTCCGCAAACGAAGTGGCGCGATCACAATCGAACATTCCGAGTTGTTAAGATTCTCCTTCATCCGTACTTAAAATACAATATGGGGCTGAGTATATCGACTAATCTTCAAACTATATCACAATTATTAACAGACGTTTGAACAGTTCGCAGAATTATTAAAGACATTAGGAGCCTCCTGTATTGCGACTGATATCAATGACTAACTATATTCACCGGACTATTCAGAAATGCACATCCTACATGATAATTATCAATTTCCGTTACCAATACCTTTATATCCTTCATTAATAACGTAGAGATTAATTCAGTTCGCTCATGTCTCCTGTTGGATTATAAGCAATCATTGCTGTCGAATATAGACAACAGTATTTTGTTGTTCGTTAATGGCGTAATAGTAGGACTTTTTGGTAGAAGCTTCCAAAGTGAATTTGGCCAAATCTAGATATTGTTCCGTGCATCAAGCACTCATATTCTCGAGTATCTGTACCTATAAGACAAACTTTTATTTTAAGCAGTAAATTAAAGAGTTTTACATCTTCGAATGCCTTTTCCCAGTCCACGAATCCTATAAAGTGTCCTCTGGATATTTGTAAGTACCAAAAAAGCGTTTCTTTCGTACTGGAACTGGTTTGAAAAAGGTTCCCATTTAGAAGAGTGCAAAAAATAGATAGTAGTTTGTTGTGTAGATTTGGAGTACTCCTTTATTAGCCGCTGCAGTTCTAAGAGCTTATATCTCTATTAAGTGAGTGCTTCGGATTCCAAAATAATGAGTGAGAGAGCGAAGAGTAACGTTGTCACTTTTCTAATTGACCCCTGCTCGGAATATTTCGCTTGTCAGAGACTCCAATGGTTTTTTTGACTAGGAATCTGCAGTGTTCCTGCTTAGGTACATAGCTTCGGTACCCTTGTGCTGCAGTTTTTATAATTCCAAATTTGGAACTATTGTAGATATCATCGTCCATTCCAAAATAGTTTTTGTAGGCAACCCAGACCAATTCATATCTGATTTGAGGCATGTTGAGGATTTTAGTGTTACCTGACATTCTTCAGCATAAAAATGAGAACCATACTCTTAACCCAATTCGAATAAAAATTCTTTTAAATAAAGTATGGGCAGATTGCGAAAATTTTTTTCGCAACATACGATTCACGCAAGTACGACAAGGAAAATATGAGAAAAACTTCTTGAAAGAGAGAGAAGAATAATTGTGGGCATTGGGCGTGTGTTCAGTTCCAGCTACCAATCTAATATGAAAGCAGCGTTGTCACTTTAGAAGGCTTGGTACTTTCTAAGGAATAAATAACTTATTTTGTTGCAGTTCAAGAAAAAATTTGGACAAATTACAATCTGTAATAAATAAAATGCATCTAGGTAAATTGTTCGAAATCAATTCTTCGAAAGTCAATTCTTCGAAAGTCAATTATTCGAAAATCTATTGTTCGAAATTCAATATTCTGAATAGAATATACAAAAATAGATAGATAGAAGTTTTTATTACTTTGTTCACCTTATTAAATGTTTGTTAAGCGTTTATCTCTTAGAAATCAAAACGCTATCAAAAGGGAACATTCCTTAAATGAATTGAAAATCGACCAGTATACTGCAGGAGCACCTACGCCAACTCCAAGAAAAAAGTGTGTTGATTGCGCAAAACGAATATTAAATCTGGTAGAAAATTTCGATCCAACCAATATTTTAGATTATCTAAAAGGAATAGCTCATAACTTGAGTTATTAATTTATATTTTATTGTTATTAAAAAAAATACCAAAAAAAAAATAAACAAAAAATTTTTAAAAACCGAAAAAAAAAGACAAAAAAAGAAAAAAAAAATACCAAAAAAGAAAAACAAAACAAAAAAAACAAAAAATACAAAAAAAAACAAAAAATTAAACAAAACTTCTAAACACGCCTGCTTTACGCTGACAGTCTTGAGCCTGTGCCTAAGTGTGAAGGGAAGTTCTTTAAAAAAGAAAAACAAAACAAAAAAAAACAAAAAATACAAAAAAAAACGAAAAATTAAACAAAACTTCTAAACACGCCTGCTTTACGCTGACAGTCCTAAGCCTGTGCCTAAGTGTGAAGGGAAGTTCTTTTTTATTTAAAATGTATTTAACATAATTTTTAACTATTCGTTTCTTACATTTATACTAATATTTACCACAACATAACTTCTAAGTAGATAACCACAACGTAATAAGATCTGGTGGAGGTTTTTTGTAATAACAATAAAGAATTTTTAGCTGAAATTCGGTGTCCTCTTAAATTTAATAAATCTATTCCAGATATTTGATTTCGAAAAATTGATTTCGAACAATTGAGTTTCGAATAATTGATTTTCGAATAATCGGTCATTCGAAAAATTGATTTTCGAACAATTGATTTCGAACAATTGATTTCGAACAATTGATTTCGAATAATTTACCGGTACCCAAATAAAATCTACACTGCTTTCGATTTAACAATTATTGGTAGTTAACATTGTTGCCAACAAAAATTGGGGAAAACTTATACAGATAAGTACCTACATTTGGCAACAGCGGTTAAAATAGGGGGGCCCTGAACACACAAACATCGCTGACTGCTCCCAATTATTCTACTCTCTCTTTCAAGTAGTTTTTCTCATATTTTCCCCCTCGTACTTGTGTAAATCGTACGTCCCGAATAGACTTCTCGCAATCTGTATATCGGTTGGAGAAATTCTTCATTCTCTATTTAAAAATGTTATTGTTTTCAGATTTATTGCAACTGTATTCGTGAAATAACCTTGTGATGGAACAACAAAAATATTTGGCATGCCGAACACGAAAACATTCTTCGAAACTCAGTGATTAGAGCTGATATGGGGGCGTTTTCTCATAATTATTGTTTTTGTATTTTTCTGTGGGAAGACACGCGAGTCTGAGCGACCTAATGGCTTTTCTGTTATTGTTCAAACACTCATTTACCATTCACAATGGGTGACACTAAAGCACCGATTAACATTAGCAATGAAAAAAAAA
>CAJUYH010003692.1:3242-34137 GCA_910591685.1 Galerucella tenella | reverse complement strand
CACACTTCTAATGCACCAAGTATCCATAGTAGGATACACACATTACAGAGGCTTCCACAGGTCTATGCCATATAAACCTGTGGTACGGAGAAACCCACTCTAAATTTTGTATATTGCTAGCTGAAATTATTTTTTATTAGAAAATTCGTTACCTGAGTTTATTAGTAATATAGAGTATAAGTAATATACAGTTTATTCTAATTCTATTAAATCTTAAATGCGGCCTTAAGTATCCATTAGTATTAAGTCCTCTTCAAACATAGCACCCTCATCTTCTAGATCTTCGTCTATGATGTTAATATCCCTGTTGTTACATCCTAGGCCTGCGCAATTACTGCAATTGTGTGAGCAGTTGAGACCACTCTTTTTGCACTCGCAGTTACGGACACATTCGTCTTTGCAAGCGCACACTACCAGGGAAAGAAGTTCCTGGGGAGCTGCAGGATGTGTGGTTGTAATTGGTCTTAGGTATTCATCAATCCTCTTCCACCCCCACTCAAGCAGATTTTTGTTCTCACTTAGCTACTGCCGCATCTTGTGATAAGTTCTAAACCTAAACGAATGCTGCCTGGAAGCTGCGGAAGTTAGGGGAAGTGCAGCCAGCTTGAACATTGAGTGTATAGGCTGCTTTGCAATAGCCTGCAAGAAACACTGATAACAAAAAAAATCTAGATCTTCAGTGTTCTTGGCTCGGTTCTTGGCTCCAAACATCGCAAGAAGGAAATGCTTTCCAGCGTTAGCTACTGCACTGGGATCAGCTGTGGGGTCATTGAAGACTAAAAGTTTCGTACGAAGGGCGGTAAAACTTCGCTTGAAAAAGAACGTACAAACGTATTCAACGCGTCTCCCAATATGACTGTGCCGGCGGCTTACGCAAGGTTTTGCAATGGCAGCTGCGCACACACAAAACCGGTTCTTGCCAGCTCAGCGGAATTTCCGCTAGATTTAGCAGATTCCAATTTTACTTAACGCTTGACACTAACATACCACCGGTCACGAAAATCGTAATGATGCTGTATAAAAAAAGTAGTTTCTCTAGTGATATCATATGAGGACACAAAAAAATATACTTTTACACCCCCGTAACTCTGAAACCGTTCAATTTAGCAAGATTATATATAGAACTATTTTTGTTTTAAATTTAAGGTAAATTATTTTTGTACATAACACATTTTGCCCTAAATCGCATAGTTTGCGAAATATTAAGGAAAAACTGATAAAAACTACGAATTTTCAAATTAAATCCCTCCCTAAACCCGACGCAAAAAATGGTGTAACTTTTTACCAAATGATATTTTGACTGTATACAACAATTTGAAGCTGGCGGGAAACTTTTACTTTGGATGTTAAGGTTGGGTCGTTTTTTAATTTAATTGCATCGTACTATAACTCATTGAGTCAACGCCGGGGAAGACATGAAGAAAGATGTACCCACACAGGCTGAGCCATCCTGGTATACGGACGGCTCCAAGGAAGAAGTATGTTCAAGAGCCAGAATTGTAGGGCTGAAACAAAGGCTAGCTATCCCATTAAGACTATATAAGGACGTTACAACTTTTCAATCGAAAGTGACGAAGCTTCTCCACTGTGTTGAAGAAATTTAAAGTCAGCAGCGGATACACCGTTCAGTTGCCATATTTACAGTCAGCCAAGCTGCACTGATGGTACTTGATTCCATCGAGGTCAACTCTAAGCTAGTATGGGATTGCCTTAAACGCACTTATAGTAGTTATGTTAACAGGGAGCTGTAGGCTTATGAGGTACGCAAAGCTAATGGTGTTTACAGACGGAGCCATCTGCTGATTCTGTCACCTAGAGGAGAAAACTGCAGAGCACATCTTGTCAGTACCTACGACTGCCTGGCGAATGTGCGATTTCTTATTGAGAAGCCATAGACATGAAATTACATGAAAGATTCAGTATCGAGACTGATTGGCTATTTGAAAAGTGTCCGGCTGGAGGAACACCACAGATCTGGAAAGGTAGCAGTAGATTAGGCTGATTGACCAACTCATTAAATATTATCTAAATACATGCCATTCTGATGAAAAATATAAAATGGTGGATTACTCATTAATTTCATGTACATTTAAGACAGTCAAATATAGTTTGGCAAACTTATCTGAAGCTGTGAAAGGAATGCGGCTGACAACATTCGATATTGCCACGTTTAACTATGAAAAAGCTAAAGTGCTAAGTATGGAACGAACTCAATAGGTGAAACTTTATCAATGGGCACGTTGCTACACTACCACCACTGACTTGCTATTCGCAAGCGCGTGCATGGATTCTTCCCTCTTTTGGTTCGCATCTTAAACTACCGAATAGAGTAGTGTTTTGTGTGTTCATTTTTTAAAAATGAATCAACTTACTCGTGGAAAGACACTCCATAGCCAAACTAGAGAGGTGATTACTAATGTGATGAATGGTGATGAGTATGATGATCCTTATGGTATGTTTAGTATTGATTCTGAATTATTTCTAATCCATATTGAAGTCAAGTACAATTATCAACTTCATTTTGAAAAATACCTTACCTTACCTTCAAAGCAACGCCTAAATCAGTTTCTATATACAAGGTGGTCCAAAAGTAAAGGTCCGAAATGGAAAATTCTTGACCTAAATATATAACAATCTGAACTTCCTTTAATAATTAATAGTTATTTATGATACAAGTGCGTGAAGTTATACTTTGGCGCACGAGTTGCGAAAATACAAGGCACGAACGTAGCGAGTGCCTTTTTCGCAACGAGGGCGCAAAAGTACTTCACGCACAAGTGTCATACAAAACTTTATCTACGACCACATGAAGAAAAAATAAAAAATGTGCTCTGAAGGGGTTAAAAAAGCATGAAAATGAATTTTCTATAAACAAATATATACACAACGAATTCTAATTATATAAATTCATATTTACAGTTAAATGATGACAATTATTTAAATTACTTCTTTTTTCAAAGTAATAAATATTTTTCACTATGTCACTATGTCAAATTTACTGACAGCACAAAAGTTTATAGGTACAACAAACGATTAAATTCAAGGCAACTAGATACTAATTACAGAGCTGAAAAAGAGTGTTAAAATGAAAACCCCATTGGTCATTTACGCACGCTTTTGGGTGTTATAATGAAAGTCCCATATAAAAAGCATTGTTCATTTACGCACGTATGTATAATGTATGATTTCACACATTTTTTTGGTTCGTAAATGCATAATTTTAAAGGTGGTCGAAGATAAAATATTGATGATAAGAAAGATACAGGGTGGCAAAGTTGAAATGTAAAAAAAAATTTTGCTCAGTGAATCGGAAGATTTTGGATATGCAAACGTAAAAATTTGAAGATAAGGGTTTTAGTGCATGGGAAATCATAATATGTTATCCATTTCGATGTATTTTCTAGAGGGCGCCACAAAAGCTATGTTGTTGTTTTAACTGTGCGATTAACTTATTTATCGTTAACGGTATCCCTCTATTCATTGGAAAATATTAAAACTACATCATTTTTGCGACAAAAATGTGCACCTATCATTGATCTCAAAAGGCCCTAAAACTCTATCTTCCAATTTTTACGTTTGTATATCAAAAACCTTTCAAATTACCGAGAAAAAACATTTTTGCTATTTCAACTTTGTCATCCTGTATCGTTTTTTATCATCAATATTTCATTGAAGAAAGTTGCGTCAGAATGTAATATTTTTGGGCAAAGAATCTTTTATTTCACTATGGTCCATTACTTACTGACCACCCTGTATACATAATCATAAAATGTTTTAAATACTTTTATAAAATACCGTACGCCATTTGCACGTTTATGATAGATATCGGCCATGTTTCCTCTCCCTTTCCAGATGCCGCGTACCTTCAGGTTTGCCAAACTATAGATAGGTATTTTCCCTCGTATTCTGGTATGGTTAAGAGATATCCGTTGAGTTGACGATTCTCATTTTCCTTCAATTTGTCTTTTAATAAGTATATACAGGGTGTTTTCAAATGAAACTTACAACGTTTGCATGTAGATACCTCTCGTAAAATTGGACAATATGATATAAGGATTAAGGGGTCCAGCACATTTACTTTTCGAAATAGGGTAGTTGTAGTTGTTGAATGAATAAATTGATTCGACATTTGGCAGGTTCTTTTTAAATGTAAAAGGGCGTATTTTGATGGAAAAATATTTTTCAATTTTTGATCCAGTGGTGTAGATTTGAAAGAATATGTTACCTCCCCCCCTCCCATTTTTCACGCCACTGACATTCGAATCAATATTCATTCTTTGTATTTCTCAATGGTTTTCACGTGAAAAATTAATAACCTTTACATATAAAAAAAATTGTAGTTTTCAAGATATTACTAATTTCACGAAGTCTACAAGACCACTTTTTAATGATTGATTCGAAAGAAAAAATGTTCTTGTATTTTTTTCAATAACTACAAAGTACTTATGGTTGGAATATGTGACGTGACAGGAACTAATTTATGAAACAGCAATGCATCTAAAACATTCGGAGATTGTTGAAAATATTTGTCCAAACTTGAGATTTTATTTTAAAAACAAATAGAAAGAATCCATGCAGCTACAGCAATTATTTCCGGCAATCGCCAGTCTTTCCAAGATATACAAGAAAATTTTTTTTTTAAGAAATCATTAAATATCTTGAAAACCACAAATTTTTTATATGTCAAGGTTTTTTCGTTTTTCACGTGAGAACCATTGAGGAATACAAAATTGAATGAAAATTGCTTCAAAAGTCAGTGGCGTAAAAAATGGGAGGGGCAAGGTGACATATTCTTCCAAATGTACACCACTGGATCAAAAATTGAAAAATATTTTTCCATCAAAATGCGCCCTTTTACATTTAAAAACAACCTGCCAAATGTCAAATCAATTTATCCATCCATTTTGAAGTTATCGAATTGAAACATTTAATTTTTCAAAACTTTAACACCCTGTATTACGAAAAGTAAATGTTCTGGACCCCTTAATCCTTATATCATATTGTCCAATTTTACGAGTAAGGGTCATTTGAAAACACCATGTATAAGACTTTGTACATTTTTGTGAAGTTACAAGACAATCGGAGGGATTTCATAAGTATGTCTGCAGAAAAATGGATCTTTTATATTGGATTTTAAATTTGGAAAAAATACTTATAGACGATAAAAAACTACAGATCAATTTGGATTCAGAGAACAATATTCAACTGCAGATCATGTCCATAGGATTAAAAATAGTATTGAAAAAGCATTAAAGCATAATAAAGTTTGATCCACAATCTTCTTTAACGTGACACATGCTTTTGATAATGTGGAAATGGTTACTGTTAATTAAACTATTCGTCGATTCGACAGAAGTCACGAGCAGCAACTTTTTCGTCACATCAACGTCGAGGCCATCCAAGTCCTCGACAATACCAACTAGATAATAAAACTCAAAGGGATCAAACTTTACGATTTTCTGTTAGTGGTCAAAATATAGTATAAACAAAGCTAAGCAAGAACCAATACCAAGACAGTCAGTAGCTGTCTCAGTCTTGTTTCTCCCCTCTTGGTCTTGGACTTGTAGTCTTGGTCTTGCATATTCAGTCTTCGTCTTGCTCAGATAATTTGTTGTAAGTTAATTTTTTAGTTTAGTCTTGCACTTTGGTCATGTTCTTGTTTATTCGGTCTTGGTCTTGCTAGTGTGGGTCTTGCCAGACCAATACCAAGACAGATATTGCTCAGTACTATCGAAATCATTTTGAAACAACTAAATATAACCTTCGTGACAGCTCACAAGTACAGCTGAAGGACATAAAGGAAAATAAAGAAAAACAATGTAAGTAATTTTTATTTAAATAATAACAAATAAATAAAAGTAATTTGATTATTATTTTCAAAGCACAGTTATGTAAAAAATTACATCTTTAATAATATTGTTAATAATATAAACTTCTGGAGAAGGTTCTGCTATTTGTTTTTTGTTAAAATTAAACTCTTCGATATAATCAATAAGTTGTTACCTGTAAGGCGGTTCTTGTCGGAATCGGTGTCGTCGTCGAAGTTGTTTTACTTGGAGATTTCTATTAAAACACAAAAAATTATTTACATTTAATTGTTTACAATCTCGCAGAATTTTGTAAAACCGCAAAGTCTTGATCCATCTACCTCAAACCTACCGCTTTGACCGTATTCTTGAGCTTAAGCCGTAAACACCGTAACAAGAATCCGGCTCTCCCCAGAGAATAAACCAGTGCGCGCAATGGGTATAAAACACTTCGAAGGCTTGGGAAAAACTTGCCATAAGAAAGTGTGCCCAGTTCAATATTGACAGTGGATATATAAGGCAAAGGAAAATCATCACGTCAGATTGTCAAGCATTGAGCTCTTGTGAAGTTAGTTCCAAAAAATGGTATGGAAATGCATAGGGAAACTCAATGAACTAGGTAAGAGCAGCATCGTCACCTTACTTTGGATTCCAGGACACACTGGAATAGAAGGAAATGATTTGAAGGGGCTGAAACTCTCTATTGGGAGCCGGAGCCCCTTTGCAGCATCAGCTCCAATGTAATATTGGAAGAAATAGACAAGGCTGAAAAGAGGAGATCTGACCACTGGAAAGATCTAGTAGGGCTCAAATAACAACCGGTTCACAAAGAACATGTGAATACCTAAGCCAGACACTAAGAGTTTTAACACTTTTAACAGGTGTGTTAACGGGACAATGTCGCCTGAATGCTGAAAAAGCACAAGATAGTGGAACAAGAAGAGTGTAGACTCAGATAACTCTCTACATACTATCAGATTGCATGGGACTTCAAAATCCTGGAGCCCAACACCTAGCAGACTACTGGATAGAACGGGGATATTTACCTAAACTAAAACCTGCAGATGTACTAAAATTCCTTTGGGAATAGGTCTAAAGGAACTACTAGTGTCTGAGAAGAAAAGAGAGGGAACGGCACAATAAATCTTTTAGGTCTCGGGAAGTACACAGATACATTTAGGAGCTTTTTTTGGACTTATTTTTTTATTTTCGCCCCCGGCTCAAAATCTTGTTGGAAACTTCTAAAAAAAGAATATCCTGAAAATTTGAGCTCTATTATTAATTCTTTTTTCTCTTATTTTTTTGGGAATCAAACCACAATAATGTTTTTATATTTTTTATTTATGACATTCTGACGATATGATAGTCTACTAGAAATGGAATCCACTGAAGTGCACGTTCCAGGAACGGTTTTTATTGGTTTTTATTGGCATAGCGCTTTTTTCGATATGGAATGAGAAAAAAACATAAAATTGTGAATGTCAGTGAATATGTTTACGGAAATGGATCCTAGAACAAAATTTCTTAAAGTGTCAAACTGAGATTTAAGAGGACAGCAAACGTTTCCTTTATAAATAATCTCAGTCTATTAGACCATTCCTGAGTGGGAGCGAAAATAAGTGCAAAAAAGCACCCTAATATACATACAACTAAAAACAACATTAAAAAAATACTATCAAATAAAGTAATAATAAAATTACTGGAAAGGCCCACTCTCAGTTGACATGTTGAAAATTACGTTTATGGCGGCAGTGGAATATAGTGAAGGCGGTCTATTCTCAAGGTGGATAGCTAAAGGATCGTCATCTACTCCGACAGCCAAGCAGCACTAAAGGCGATTCGCTCATATCGGATAACGTCAAATCTGGTGTGGGTGTCGCAAGGCCCTCAACAGACTAGGTAGTCATAATAGAGTGACCCTAGCCTGTGTGGCAGGTCTCCAAGGAATAAAAGACAATGAAAAGAGCGATGAAATAGCCAAGCAGGGAGCAACGAAGGTCATGATAGGGCCAGAACCTTTCTGTATATCTGCTAAATGCCTAACTAAGGAGAGCAACCACAAATGGATAAGCAGCCAGGCGGTGGTATGAAACCCCAGGGCTAAGGCACGCTAAATTATTCCTTAAAAGCACTTAAAAGGACTTCAAAGTCGAGAAACGACGCGGATGGGGTGCGTTCGAAAACTTGGTGTGTCGTATAAAAATCACATGGTGGCCGTTCGAAAAGTGGGAGTGTATACAAAAATGGTACAGTGCTGTAGCATTCGAAAAGATGGTCGTCACATACTGATGCGCGCACCAAAAACTCTAGTCCCGACTAGGGTAAAATTTAAGCTGACAAAAAAGTCACATATGACAGCTTAAGCATTTGAATTTATTCTGCCGATATGAACTTTTAGATGTCAATTATAAATTATTAAATAAATTATAAAAAAGGAAAAGTATGGAACGATACATTGGAAAAAGGTAGACATATTCTGGTAGAAAATGAGCAGGATATGGCAATTGGTTAATTTTGGACAAACTTGATAAGCAACTCGCTCCTATGTTCCTTTATAAGTGAATATTCTAGTTTCCCTGAAACTTATTCACTTATTCAGGCAAATATTTGAATGGATGTATTTTCAATTTGATTTGTCAAGTTGTCAACAACCGAACAAACATAACCTTGAAACAAAACACTCCATCACCGTTCGAAAACCTAGAGTGAGTTTTTACCCCCACTCCTTAAAACAATTTTCATACCAACAACCAGCTTCTCGAACGCAGCCATGATGGTGGGAATGTTAACCGGACATTCTGCCAGGAAGAAGACGAAGCCACGGAGAGCATACTCTGTGAGTGCGAAAGCCTAGCAAGGGTGCGGTTTCACATACTCGGAGAAGAAAAACCGAGGGCAGAGAGCTACGCAACGGAGGCGGTATCCAGGCTATTAGGTCTAATAAAAAGAATAAAGCTAGATATCGAGCTCTAAAAATAGGGAGTACCACAAGAGATCTGCAAATGTCTCGCAGTGGGATAGGACAAAGAGCCACTCCAATTCTAATCTAATCTATTCTTAAACAGTGACATTTTTTGTCGCTTTCGAGTTTATATAAGTCTTAATGGACAAAAGTACAATCTCGCAAGCGACAAAAAATGCCACTGTTCAAGAATAGACCGCCAGATAATATGGACCGTTGATTCTAGAGGGAGCTTCATGTAAAATAACTGTTTCCTATTAGTATAAACAGACTTTACCAGTACTAAAGATAATTCGCAGATATTTTAGGATATCCGGTACACGTGTGTTCTTTGAGCTTTCTCCGTGACTACTTTTGCGGTTCTACCAGATTCTGTAGGAAGGTTAGGTTAAATATGTAAAAAATTAAAAGATTTTAACCACAAAACAACACAAACAACCAACGCATGCGTAAAAAATAAAAATAAATCGGTAAGTAAATATTAATATTAAAAACGGTTAAGGAAAATAAAAAAAATAAGTCAAACAACATACAACTGAATTAGACACTTAAAACAGTAAGACTTACTATGATCATGAAATTCCGGAAATTTGTAAATAGTTTGGCCCTTAAAGTACTTATTTACGGAATTTTTTGATCACACTGTGCATTACTAATAATTTTAGTTTCATGTTACAAATTAGTATGTAATTGCAGTAAACACATAGGTTGGTTCGTGTCGAAACTATTCTCTTTTAAACAGTGCGTTCGTTGAACTAGCGCCATCTATATATTATATAAGGAACCATCAACAAACTAATTAATTCTGATCTGGAGTTATACATGGATGAAGAATCTTTTGTTAAACAAAGTGAACTTTTTTTTTGTCCAATGATTTTTTTTGAATTCTCCATAAGTAAGTCTGGATAAAAGTACGTGTACAAAACAAAATTTTTCAGCATCTCCAATAGCAATAACTGAGAAGAGGTAGCATCCCCATCTACGAAACGTCATTTTTGAAGGAGTAAATAGTGACTGTTGAGTTTTTAAGAATAACTAGACAGAAAACGTCACTAGAACAAACAAGTTGAGCAAATTTGAAAGAAAGAGAAAAAAGCTCTAATGGTATAGAAAAGGCAAACAGAAAATAACTGAGGCTACTAACCCAGTACACTAGATGTACATCATGTTAGTAAGACCTGGCAGAAAATAATTGTGGTTATAGAAACCTGGCAGGAAATAATTGGGGTTGCAAACCTAGTACACTACGCTGGATGTACACTATGATGGTAAGACCTATCATTACTACTGGATCATTAGCCCGGGTAGACAGGACTAAAATACGTAAAATACAGCTTGACCTGAGTAAAATCCTAAGGTTGGATTGCCCATGAATCACTGGAGCTACTCGATCTTACCTACAGATACTGCCAAGTAGGTTATAGTAGACTTTAGATCTCTTTACTTAGTGATAAAGGAAGCAGAACATTAAACAGAAGATGACAATGCAATTAAATTTTGTAAAAAACTTCAAGCTTGAACTGACTCTGGAAAATAACGGAAAGTTGATACACCAGTTGAGCTCTCAAGAATCATACCATTAGGTGGTACACTGATGGATCAAAAACCAGAAGGAGCAGCAGCACCAATTGAGCTATCAAGAATCATACCATTAGGTGGTACACTGATGGATCAAAAACCAGAAGGAGCAGCAGCTGGAATTGAGTGCACAATTCAATTTAGATACGAATGATTGGCAGAATATTGTGATTTTTCCAAAGATAGTCAAGCTGCCGTTAAGGTGCTGAGCTCCTGAAATGGTTTAGAACTAGGCAAGCTTAATAAACTGGGCATGAACAACACAGTGCTGATGAGCTAGCCAGAAAGCAGCGGTCCTAATGCCTTCAGGGTGGAAGGATAAAAAATGCAGTAAACCTCTGGAAGGACCTTCCAGAACTGAACCAGTCCGAAATATGTCTTAGGAACTTCAATCGAGAAAGAGATCAAAGGCGTCGAATGAATCAATTCTTTTAGAAAGTAGTTTTTGATAAAATGCGACCTCCTCTCACTGAAGGGACCTTCCTACCTTGGCAAACTATAAGTGGGAGAAAGGAATAGATACTTATTTCATTCAATAACAGAGTTGCGGCAAATATATAATATTTTGACAGATCAAGAAATATGACATTTATTATGAAATCGATAAGAGAATCGAAATTTTTTATAAAATATTAGGTAACCTTTAAAAAGTGCATGAAAATGAAGAGTTCCTGTAATTTCCGGCAAATCCGGAGGTGAAAAATGTGAACTGAGCTTTCAAAGAAAATTGTCAAAACATTTAAATTATTAAAGAATATGAGATTTCTACGTCGGCCATCCTATATAGTCGGTATTTTCACTTCGTTAACAAGTTAGTTGATTCCTCATTATTTAATGTAGAACAAACGCTAATTCATTGAACATACTTTAATGAATAATGATGGAAACTGTGCCAATCAAAAATCAAAATCTGCTGATTTTGCAAATCTGGAGAAATATTTTATTAAGGATATGATCATTTTAATCATGGAGACTATATAACAAGATCGGACTCCATGCATTCCAAACATATGACGGTAGGACAATAACAGCCAATCATAAGCCTTGTATATGTTACGTTAAAAGTAGATATTGCGGCAAATGTACACATTTTTCGGTAAATGTGCACATTTGCCTCCTCGTTTCAGTAATGTGCATTCAACTAACGTTTACTATTTCAAAGAAGGGAAATGTACATTGAATTCACAATAGCCATGCAGTTTGGGTAAATGTGAGAAAAAGGGGAAGGAAACATAATCATTACATTCTCCCTTCCCCTTAAAAGATATACAATACTTATGAACATTAATATATTCAAGAAGGGAAAGGGAATATAATCATTGGAATCACCCTTCCCCTCAAGATATCCAATACTGTTTAATTAAATTAAATTTTTAATTTAAATTATTCAAGAAGGGGAAGGAAATATAATCATTGGAATTACCCTTCCCTTATTGATTAACTTGATATGCGCGTTACAAAGTATTGAATGCATTCACCGTTCCCATTTTTGAAAAATATCCAATACCTTGTAACACACATATCAAGTGATTCAAGAAGGGGAACGGCTA
Organism: Galerucella tenella; assembly: GCA_910591685.1. Classification (NCBI taxonomy): domain Eukaryota; kingdom Metazoa; phylum Arthropoda; class Insecta; order Coleoptera; family Chrysomelidae; genus Galerucella; species Galerucella tenella. The sequence goes on along the minus strand of CAJUYH010003692.1, from coordinate 22,240 downwards.
ATCCAATGATTATATTTTCTTCCCCTTCTTGAATAATCTAGTGGGCATTCATTGCATTCATCACTAAAGCAGTGCGAACAACGTTTCTTGTTCGAAATCAAACTTAAAAAACAATAAGAGGAAGAAATATATTTGCTATATATATTTTTTTCCTGCAACAACATTTTTAATTTATTTGTATTCCAACTTTTCTTAAAACATGAAGGTAAGAGGATACATTTACCAAAACGTGAAGGCAAGAGTACACATTGGCCGGGAAATGTACATATAGGTACATTAGGTTCAGTTCACATATACCTAACTTTTTGGGAAATGTAGGTACACATTTTACGGTAAAAGTGTACATTTCCCAAGAGTGTACATTCACCGTAACATATACACTCTTAGTGTTTTATTGGTTTCTAGCTCATTTGACAGTGTTTGAGGTAAGTGAGGTTAGGAAAAATAAATAATATTATAGAAAACCTCAAGTAAAAGTGATATCGGTTTCACGATAAACATATTATACTTCAACAAGGACGCCTCGAGGGCTTTGCACTGCAAACAATATACATATATGTGATGTTACATTTTTGATTTAGCTCCCAAAACATACATATTGCAGTATGTAGATGACATCGCTTTGATCAGTCATAATTATTATCTCGAAATAACAGAATAGTGAATTAATGATTTAACAGGTGAGGATGAATTCCAAAGTCCTAAAACTCAACGCGTTGTCGGTTAAAAAAACAAACTGCTTATATGGTTTTCAGGGCAGGTTTTGTCCAATTTTTCTATAAGCTTGATCTTCTTTTTCAGTCTCCATTATTTTAAAAATAAACTCCAGTAACGTGCGGTATTTTTTTTCAAAGAGTTCGATTGAATAAAATACTTATTTTTTTTTAATGATACAAAGTACTATTATGAGCCCCTCTCTCAAATTTTGGTTCGAACTCCTGAGATACCCCGTATAATGTTCAGTGACGTGCGACATTATTGTTTTAAGGTTGAATACTGAATTAAAATCTTCTTTATTCTAAAATATGTTTAATTCCTTATATAGGGTATAGGTTTCATAGAACAATAAAAATTTTCTTGGATAGCCAAGCGGCTTTGAAAGCACTTAGCTCTCACCGTGTAACGTCGAAATTGGTTTTAGACTGTCGAAAAGACTCTCCTCAATAGGAGAACTCAATAAAGTATTGTTGGTCTGGATCCCTGGCCATTCTGGCATGGAAGGAAGCAAGAAGGTAGACTCTCTTGTAAGGGAAGGTGCAGCACGTGTTTCTATCGCCCAAGAACCTACTATTGGCATCGCAATATGTTTTGCCAAACAAACACTAAATACCTGGACAGCAAGAAGAGCTTTAGACTTCTGGCATAATTTACCAGGATTGGTTCATTCAAAGGCTTTTATACATTCTTCGAAGAATGTCTCCAAACATATGTTAGACTATAGCAGGCATGACCTACGTTGTCTATCTGGCCTTTTAACAGGTCACTGTCATCTAAATTATCATATGGGCTGTTGGAAGATCCGACTTGCCGTCTTTGTCTGGAAGATGACGAAACAGCAGAGCATATAATTGTTAAGAATCTGAATTTGTTTGGTGAAATCTGAATACGTGTGAGCCACAATAGACTTTTGCTAGTCGAAGTGGAGGGTCTTATAGACCCACTCACCACCACACATCTAATTTATCCTAGGGTACCTAATCCAAATTTCAAATAATTATATGAAAAAGAAATTGGCACAGTTTTTTTCATAAATACGTTCAACAGTTCCCGTACCTTTGCACTAAGTGACGACGCTCCAAGTCTTACCCTTCTGGTAGTCGACGCAGAGCTTGTAATCGATACATTTGATAATAACGATTCCTTAGAGTTTACGCGTCTCATACCGCTCGGTGGTAATCCACTACCACCATGAACTTGACAAGAGCCCGGTTTGACCTTGGAAGGCGACTTACTCACTTTACTCACAGGGGCAAATAGACCGAAATTTGGACGGCACTCAAAATATCTAAAACAAATATAAATAGCAATTGTCATCTATAAATAAGTAAAAAAAAACAGCTCACCTTCTTCCGTTAACTGAACCATCATTTTTGCCTCTGGGATCATCTAATTCTACACCTACCCAATCTCCAGGTGCAAATTCAGCAGCTCCCATGTATCTGACCGTGCCCACTTTGGAACCTTGACTGCTTTTTATTATAACTCTATCGCCAATTTTATAATCTATCACATGAGAAGCAGACGAAGATATACTCATACTAGATCCATCTAAAAAAAAAATTTAGACATGTCTACACAAGAATATTCAAAAGAGAAACTTGCTCCTATCGGACGATTTTCCTTATGGTTATCTAAACTGTTGAAGAGATAAATTCCATTTCACTACTTTTTGCATCTCAGTATCCTGCGAGTTAGATTTATCGAGTGGTCGATCTGTTAAGGTCATTAAAGATTAGACAATTTTTCGTGCAATATTTATTCCAAGTCCACAATATTTGGAATATATTTCTTCTGTGAAATATTGGCCAACTGTTTTGAGCTATTTTAGACTATTCCAATTTATTGAACAATATTTAGTTCAAGATTCTGCGCAGTGATTTGATATGATGATAAAATAAATATAACCTTTTCAAAAATTTCGTTAGTTATGGAACCGGAAAATTTGAAATACCTATCAATTTGCACGGCTGCTCATATCACTAAGCGAATATTAACTTTAAAACAGGAGAAGGAGAATTTTACATTGTACAAACAAGCATGTTTTGAGATTTCCTCAATTAACATTTCAATCTCTCCTTTATTGCAAGACATATTTTTCAACCACTTTAATACATAACCACAAATTTTTAAGATTAATGACATTTTCATCGTAAAACAGAAACACATACAATAAATCAAATTGTTAAAAACATAGAAAATAGAGCCTATTTGTAAACTGAATTTGCAATAAAAATAATTTTGATTGAAATCAGGTGAACGTGGAGGCCATTCAATTCTACCTCGTCCACCAATTCATTATCCGGGAAATATATCATCTAAATAACGCCGAACATTACGAGATGCTAAAGAACCATCTTTCATGTCGATCCAACGTTGCCAAATGAGTGACTGTCGTTCCTGTTAAATTATTTTTAGCGGGACTTTTAAAAATAAGAACATGTTCAATTATTGAGAGCCAAGCTGGGTTGGTAATGTTACAAGAAATATAAAAAACCGTAGTTAATATAGACAAAGGCTATGTAGTTAATGTAAACAACTATACTGGTTTTCATTTAAATGGTGTGAATAAATTCGGGGGTGAATTCTGTTCTTTCCAATATATTATGTTGCCTCTAGTTTTCTCTCGTTACTTATTTGATTTATAAGCACATGTAAATATTTTTTTGAGAAAGGGGAAGGAAAAATTATTGAGATTTATCGCTTCCCGGCCAACTGAGAAATAGAAAACTAAAAAAAAAACAAAAAAACCCAGGCCCAAACCTGGTTGATCAAAGTTGTAACTATGTATAAAAATATTAGAAAATAAGAAATAAAAAACAAAAAAAAACAGGTCCAAACCGGGTTTCGAACCTAGGACCTCTGGCCGTAATCTCAGTATCCTACCAACTCGGCTAATCTGCTCACATTCAGTCACATCGAATAGAAGGTTAAAGGTTGCATGGACGCATGCGTAATCGCACATGTAGTTACTACTAAATTTGACAACGTTGGATCGACATAAAGGATGGTTCTTTAAAACAATGGAGAGGTTATGCGAGCGGTATATAAGAGATGAAGTGCTAGTCCACAACCCTTTTCATCCAAATCAGCATGCATATACTCCAGGAAGGTCCACTGATTCGGCCCTTCACCAAGTGGTTGGCAGAATCGAAAGATCATTGGATAACAAAGAATCCACCCTGGGTATATTCATAGATATCGAGGGAGCGTTTGATAAAACAACCTTTCCAACAATTACCCAACAACTCAACTCCAGGAATGTACCTCTGGTAGTAGGAGAATGGATACTCAAGATGCTCTCTAGTAGAGCAATAAGTATCAATGTAGAAGACATCACAGTAAGAGGACTGGTCATGAGGGGATGTCCACAAGGAGGAGTCTTATCACCCCTTCGGTGGAACATAGTCCTAGACACCCTGATTAATCACCTCAACAACAATGGATTCTACACAATTGCATACGCAGATGACATAGTTATCTTGCAGACTGGCAAATTTGTGAACACACTGTGCGACAGAGCGCAGGATGGGCTTAAATTAATTGAAAAATAGTGTAAGGAACACTCACTGTCGATCAATCCCAGAAAGACTGAGATGGTCCTTTTCACCAGGAAAAGAAGTTTATCGGGTTTGAAACCTCCCGAAATCTTCAAAAGCAAACTAAACTTTTCGGAAGAGGTGAAATACCTTGGTATTACCCTCGACAGGAAACTAACATGGAACTCTCATCTACACAGCAGAGCAAAAAGAGCATATGTGGCTTATGAGCAGTGTTGGAGGACAGTGGGACGCACATGGGGTCTGTCACCCCGTGTGGTCACCTGGATCTACACTGCAATAATAATACCCATGTTAACGTATGGAGCAATTGCATGGGGACCGAAAGTTCTACAAGCAGCGGCCATCCAAAAATTATATCAAATACAGCGAATGGCTTGTCTGAACATCACAGGAGCCATGAGAACAACACCAACCGCAGCAATGGATCTAATTACTGGTCTGACCCCTCTGGACCTGCACGTCAAGGAGGTTGCGTTAATGGCCATGGTACGATTGCGCACGGCTGGTGTAAGCCCCGAAGTAGGAGTGGGCCAATTGAGGTTGAGCCTATGGCAGGAAGCGTTCACTGCGCTACCTCTGCTGCAGGCAGCCAACGATGCAATTGAACCCAGGTTTTTGTTTAACAAACCCTACAAAATTCAAATAAAACAGAACACAGAGCCAGATGCTGCAAATGCAATACGCATTTATACAGATGGTTCAAAAATGAAAGAAGGCTCAGGATGTGGAGTTTACTCGAGAGCACTAGGCCTAAAGATTAAGTGGGGAATGGGAAACAATACCAGCGTGGTTCAAACAGAACTGGCTGGTATCTCAATTGCCACAAAAGAACTAACCAGAAGAGGAATTTCTGGCAAAAACATAACAATCTGCACTGATAGTAGACAAGCCCTATTAGCCTTGAACAGACAACGTGTTATATCGAGGCTAGTACTAGAGTGCCACCAAGATTTAGCTGACGCCTCGGCAGATAACAATATTATCCTGAGGTGGGTTAAAGGGCACGACAGGAGTAAAGGAAATCGCACTGCTGATTCTTTAGCCAGGGAAGCCGCTGGACTAATAATTCTAGGACCCAGTGACACCTACGGCCTAACGACTTCGACAATTGCGGAACTAGCCAAACGTTACACCCATGCTCAATCCCTTAAGAGATTGGATGGAATCAAAGGATGCAGTCTTGCCAGGATCACCCTGGGCGACCCTGGAAATCTGGCGCCGAAGAAATATTTGGCGATGACCAGGAAAAACCTACGTTTAACAGTAGGATTTCTGACTGGTCACTGTCAACTAAGGAAACACCTCCATACTATGGGGCTAGTGGACACACCTCTATGCAGGATGTGTGAACAGGAAGATGAAACTGTCAGGCATGTCTTATGCGAGTGTCCGGAGTTATCGTCAATAAGAGAGAGTGTGTTCGGTGAGTCTTAGCCTATACCTGCCGATATAAAGGAGATGTCTCCTAGTGACCTGTCCACCTTCCTGAGAAGGACAGGATGGACAATGATCTAGGAGGACAACTCCTCGGGATGATGTACAATGGGTCACATGTGGCCTAAGTGCTGTGAGCCTACACACTCACCCTCCCCACTCTACAGATACAGATACAGGATGGTTCTTTTGCCTCTCGTCGGAACATTTACACCAAAATGAGCTGGAGCTCCGCTTGCTGAAATCCTATCTTCTTAAAATTGGATCTAAGTAAGTTTCTCAGAGTACCTAGGTACAATTTAATTTCCAAGTAGAAGTTCATATTTATCTGACGTTAAATTTCCTTCGATAAAGAATGGCCCAATTAACAAAATCACAGCATTCTACATTTAAAAATTTAAATTTCTTCAAATCTATATTGTGCACTGTTTAATGTATTTAAGTCCTTCTATTCTGAAGGTAAGTGTAAGTGTAAGTGTTAGATATGGTTGAACTCATATTGAATAGGAGATGCCAATAATGACTGAACATACAGGGTGATAAATTTGAAAACCCAAAGTTACTAATAGCAAATCTGGTAACATTGCAAATTTCAAATCTAGAATCTACGTATCCCAAAATAGGTGTACCCCAAATTTTGTACAATTAGGACTAACAGTTTACGAGATAATTGTCCGTTTCCAGACTTTTGGGCCACTTTGTATACTAGCAATGAATATTTTATAATATATTTGATACCAGGCAAAATTTAGCACGCTAACACTACCAACCAGATGCAAAAAGAAATGGAATGGGATCTAATTTTTTTTTTCGTTGACAACTGTCAAATTTACTCACACAACGATACAGGAGACCTTAGAGCGCCTTGGGTACTGCCAGTTGGCGAAATCGAAAATCTAATATTATTTACAGGTGAAGGTGTATGTGCTGGGCTGAGGCCTTCTATGGGTTCCCTGGTAAGACGAGTCAGCCTCGAGAAAACACCTTTTTTCGGTTCGCATTGAAAATATCTAATGCCGCCGACGGACCCATCGTTTTTACCTAAAATGTAAATCCAAAATAAATATGTATTTTGAATTGTTTATTTTAAGTTCACACTGACTATAATATATGTCTTTATATAAACTAAGGGTAAATGAAACTCAAAGTCCAAACCACAACTTTAATATTGATATTGTTCTCCAAAAGAACAAACCATATAGCTTAGCAACTAGTTTCGGTAAAATTTACCATCATCAGGCTGTAAAAAAGGTTACAATTATCAGAAGATCAAATTGAATTAAATTTAAATTGAGACAAAATTATATTATGTTGTTGTTATGATATGAATTCTTAGACATTAAACAAACCTTAAAAATTTTTTATTTTTAATTATTGACTAAAGTTATATTATATTAAATAACAATTTAGTTACCTTATGAAACATTTACTACTGGTGTAAAACCAATCAATTTCCCATCATCATCATTGCTGTAGGTATTTAGATGGTTCGGAAAAGAAAAAGAAAAGAAAAAGAGAAAACTTATGCTAAATATCCATGGCCATGGAAACTTAATTAGAAAGAAATATTAGGAATGAGGAATTTGTCTTCAATTTTCACATGAAAAAACAAATGGAAAATTTTTTATGTCTTTATATGTTGCTATTTTACCAAAAAAAATAGAGTTAACAATTAAATCCTACAGTCAGTTGGAAAACATATACAGAGTGCGTTAGAAAAACCGTCGATTAGAAAAATCTCAAGAGCTGAAGGTGTCTGATAAGTGAAAATTACTATTGTGGGGTTTCAATAAAATGTTGTCAACATTTTTCTACTACAAAATGACGTATTTTATTGTTAATTAAACCTTAGTTTAACCAGATCTCGATTAAGTTGTTCAATTTTCGAGATATAGTGATATTTTTCCAAACTTTATTTAGTTCGCATATTTAACGTATTCTTTACTGAGATTGATGTATTTGTATGGCGTGCCGTTTGTTTTGGTATTTAATAAAATCGTTTTAAAAGAGGAAAAATATATATATCTCTTCTTCCAAACATTTTTATTCCCTAATTATTCTGTTAATGAATTAAAATTATGTTTTTCATAATAATAATACACGAATTTCCTTTATGAAAAACATAATAGAAATTACCGATTTTAAATTATGAAAAACATAATAGAAATTCAGGAATTAAAATTATTAAAAACATAATAGAAATTCAATTTACATTATGTATTGAGGTTGCCTATTCTGAAGTAATGCATTTACTATACGATTTCAGGTACTTGCATTAGATTAGTATAGGCAATCTCAATACATAATGGAAATTGAATTTCTATTATGTTTTTCATAATTTTAATTAATGAATTTTTATTATGTATTTCATAATGGAAATTCCTGTATTATTATTATTATGAAAAACATAATTTTAATTCTTAAACAGAATAACTACGGAATAAAAATGTTTGGAAGAAGTGATATATATTTTTAGTCTTTTAAAACGATTTTATTAAATACCAAAACGGCACGCCATACAAATACATCAATCTCAGTAAAGAATACGTTAAATATGCGATAATAGTGACATCTCCAAATCTAACCACAAACTAAAATTCTATTTGTCAAAAAAACTGACGGCTTTGTAAATACTTTTCGAAGAGCAGATCGTTTAGTAAGAAGCAACAACTACTTCCTAGTCCCACCATTCAAATTTATAATTCTCGAGATCCTACTAAACGACGTTTTAACTGACACATCCTGTATATGCATATAAAAAATAACGTACGACTTACCGATAGGTTCATCTAAAGCGATACCCGCCCATTCTCCAGGTGCAAATTGGGTTTCTCCGATGAAAGCGATGTGACCGGGCTTCGAACCAGAAACCCACACCTTTTGGCCGATTATAAAACTATCTGTATCTTCTGTTAAAACGGCGCTGGTATCTGTTATAAATTATTTATTATCATATAAAAAAAAACAATACCAAAGAATTTTTTATAATTATAAGTAACACCATAACCTGTTTTTACCAAGAAAAAATATTTTAAGCGGAATGTAAAGGAAATTGTAATGAACCTACATACAAAAAATTAGTTTTGGAAATTTTTTATTATTGGGTTAATTAATAGGTGAGGGTAGTAATACAGGGTGTTTCATTGGGAGAGGGCCTAACTTTAACTGTAGATGGGGATCAATTTGGTGCTTCCGAGATACTGGGTGTTTTATAAATTTATCCTATTTCTTTCGAACCTCATAACTTCCGAGTTACTCTATAAATTATTTTGAAATTTTGTACCCGTAATAACCATTACCTAGAAACTCCATCAAAAGCATCTCCAAAAAGATGATGCAGGTCCGATTTAACAAAAAATTTCAAAACTAGTATTTCCTAAAAACAACACCCTGTATATAAATTTTCTTTAAATTGCTCTTTATAATTGGAAAGAGTATAAAAAATCGAATCTACTATTTCCTTTTCATTTTTCCGCACACAATTTTACTACCAAAAATTTACCGTCAAAGTAATAATTTATGCACGTTTTGGGGGTTAACAATGGTATCGGAGAGGTTTTTTTTATTTTTAAGCTTGAAATGAAACCTATTAAATGCATATAGAGAAACATCCTAGAAATTCAATTGAGTTTGTATGTTTACGAGTACAGAACACTAAAAAATGTGATTACAAGGCCGTACTTAAAAGTACTCATTCGATATGTTTCGAATATTTCGAACACTTTGTATGAGGGTATGTATCTGGAAACTATGCACTTTCACATTTAAATTAACAGAAGTAAAATAAGAGAAATAAAACAAGAAATTCTATCAACATTGTCCAAACGAAGCAAGTCTAACCTACAAAAATTGCAGTATAAATTTATTTTTCGTATTTTTCACTCTTTGTTATTCTAAATGTAGAAGTGCATAGTTTCCAGATACATATCCTTATACAGGGTGTTCGAAATATTGGAGACATTGAGTGAGTATTTCTGAGTACGGCCTTTTAATCACATTTTTTAGTATTCTGTACTCGTAAACAAAGAAACTAAATTGAATTTCTAGGATGCTTCTCTGGATCTCTGGATAGTACAGGGAATGAAGCATTTCACCTGGCAATTTTTTCGTCCAGCATGGATTGACTTGAAATTTCACCAGAAGGTAGGTGATAGCCCAAGGATCAAAATCTTTATCGAACCGAAGGGCGCTAAAGCCTTGGGGGTGGTTGCCACCCCATCTCGGGGGTGAAAATTTTTTATTACATTTTAACCACAGGAATCGATTGAAAAAGTGATTCTAAGCAAAAAATGTTCTATACATTTTTTTTGGAAAATCAATATTCTCTAAGTTATTCGCGATTGAAAGTAACGCTTTTTAGAGGAAAAAATCGACGTTTTTGATATGTTTTTCGCGGATAACTCGAAAATTATGCATTTTATCAAATAAACTATAGAAAGCAAAATTGTAGCTTTTGAAAGAACAAGCGAAACCATTTTCTTATAATTTTTCTAAAACCAATAGGAACCGAGATATGGCCCATCAATGATTAGCTTTTTTTCCCAAATGCAAAATGTGATAGATTCAAAGTCAAATACCGGAAAAATGATGCATTTTTCGTAGAAAACTCATAGAATTTTCTTCAAAGAGCATGATTAGAAAAGGTCTGTAGCATCAAAATTGAGTGAATTATGACAAAAATAATGTCAGTACTGAATTTTTTATACAAAAAAATCGGTGAAAACAACCCCCTAACTACCCCCCTAATTAAAATTGATATTTACCCTTGTGCAATTCTCTTTGTACATGTATGGTTAATATGTCCAAGAAGTTTGATCAATTCATCATTTTCGAAAAATTTTGGGTTAAAGTAAAAAGTTATTTTTCATAATTTTGTATTTTTTACCCTTTCTTTCAAAATAACTCCGAAAATATTAGAGGTACAAGCAAAGTTAAAAAACGAAATGGTAGCTTTTTTTATGACAAAAATTTTCCTGCAAGTAGATTTTTTGTACAGTGAATATTTGACGAGATATAGCCGTTTAAAACGTCTATATACGCACGAGCACCACCTTTTTTTAACCCTTTAAACTCACCCCATTTAAAAACGAAAGGGTCTAAAGAGATTTAACTTACAGATCCTTGTAGTTCTTAAAAAACCCTACAAAATCGTTTTTGAATAAACTTTTTATCATAAAAAATGAAGGAAATACGTTAAAAAAACCAATCGATTTTTTTTTCGAAAAATTCCAATTCAATTTATATCTTTTACAATAGTTTATAAAAATTGCAATGTTGTGAAGGGTGGTTTTTAAAGGTTGAAAAGTTACTTAATGCACGTGACACATATTTTTTACAACAGAATTATTGAGCAAATCCTTATTAGCATTAATTATTTTTCTCTTGGCAAATTTTTTTTTTTTACATATAACACTAATAACAGTTGATTTTTAAGGGTTGAAAAAGTATAAAATTGTATTTTGAAATGTAACCAATTCATCATTTTACTAATTCAAACCAATTTTCACCTATCTTAAGATTTATAATGCTATTTTTAAAATTTTTGACATTTAGGGGTAGATCTCACCCCTAAGAAACAATCAGGGTTCGTCGGCATGACATGATATATATAGCAGAGGGTGAGTGGAGCCTAATCCCAAATTTTTATGCAAATCAATCAGAGGCGAAATCATTTTTTAAGGATTCGTGATTTTTTTTACATTAAGCTGTAACAGGGGCTGCTTTTTAAGGGTTGAAATATGATGAAATTGTATCCCAAAGCTCAAAAAAATCATTATTCAACTTATCCAAACCAAATCTTACCCATTTTCAGGTTTAAAATGTTATTTTATGATTTTTGACAAATAAGGGTAGTTTTCACCCCTAAAAACCGTTTAGCGCCCTTCGGTTCGATATAGATTTTGGGACCTTCGGTTGTCACCTACCTCCTGTTAAAATTTCAAGTCAATCCATGCTGGACGAAAAAATTGCGAGGTTTTACCTTTTTTTGAGCTTCATTCCCTGTACTATAAATAGATTTCATTTTAAACTAAAAAATAAAAATAAAACTATTGTTACCATTGTTAACCCCCAAAAAGTGCATAAATTATAACTTTGACGGTACATTTTTGGTAGTAAAATTGTGTGCGGAAAAATAAAAAGGAAATAGTAGATTTGATCTTTTATACTCTTTCCAATTATGAAGAGCAATTTAAAAAAAAATCTATATACAGGTTTCTAGGTAATGGTTATTACGGGTACCAAATTTCAAAATAATTTATAGGATAACTCGGAAGTTATTAGGTTCGAAAGAAATAGGATAAATTTATAAAGCACCCTGTATCTCGGTTGAGAAATATAGGTTTTTGGAAGCACCAAAGTGATCCCCATCTACAGTTAAAGTTAGGCTCTTTCCCAATAAAACACCCTGTATCTGAAAGCCAGTTTTTAGAATAGGAGATTTAATTAGTTTTGTAATACAGTCTGTATCTCTTTATCTTTCTCTACTGATTGACTTGCAATCATCAAAATAATGGAAAGCAACAAAAAAAGTGAATTTTTGCGAAGGTGCAGTACTGAGTACATGCACGGCAAGTAAATAGGTATTACGTAGTAGCAAATTTTAAATTCACGGTTTTTAAAAATAATAACATCGACATAACAACTTGTAGTTTTGAAAAAAGATCCCATGCTTTTAATATTCTCGTCACGATATTTATATCCACTGCAGAGATAAAAGTAACAGCACGAAATATTACTCACAATTCTTTTGATATTTACCGAATTGGATTTTATCACAATATTATTTACATTTTCTTGTTATGTCATGTCATTAGCAACATGTTTTGTTAAAAATGAAATTGGGGTTTTTCATTAGAGGTACAGTTTTGGTTACTAATAATAATTGAACAGCTTGAGAATTATAATCATCTATCAAACTGAAGTTCAGACATAGCAAGTAGAGAAGAAATTATAATAATAATTGATTGTAGAGATAAATTTGTCTCGTCTAAGGGTGAATTGGATAATTTCATTCGTTCCAGATAGGTATGATGTTAATAACTTTCGTTCGTTCGGTTAAATTCATTCGTTCTGACTGACAGTTTGGGTAGATTAATTGTGGTCAGAATGGGAAATTTCATTAATTCCCATCAAGCATGTGGTTGAAATTGGGTAATTGTATTCGTTTTGACCAGCCATTTGATTAAAATTGGTTTTACCTTTCCACACGATTATCTATGTATCTGTATCTGTAGAGTAGGGAGGGTGAGTGTGGGCTCACAGCACATAGGTCACATGTGACCCATTGTACATCCTCCCGAGGCGTTGTTCTCCTAAGTCATCGTCCATCCTGTCCTTCTCAGGAAGGTGGACAGGTCACTAGGAGACATCTCCTTTATATCGGCAGGTTTAGGCCAAGACTCACCGAACACACACTCTCTTATTGACGATAACTCCAGACACTCGCATAAGACATGCCCGACAGTTTCATCTTCCTGTTCACACATCCTGCACTAGCCCCATAGTAAGGAGGTTTTTCCTTAGTTGACAGTGGCCAGTCAGAAATCCTACTGTTAAACGTAGGTTTTTCCTGATCATCGCCAAATATTTCTTCGACGCCAGCTTCCCAGGGTCGGCCAGGGTGGTCCTGGCAAGACTGCATCCTATGATTCCATCCCATATCTTAAGGGATTGAGCATGGATGTAACGTTTGGCTAGTTCCGCAATTGTCGAAGTCGTCAGGCCGTAGGTTATATAAGGTTGAAAGTGTATAATTTTATTCGTTTCAACTTATTCTGGACAAAGTTCGTTAATTTAATTCGTTCTCACTTTACATTTGGTTAGAACTATGTAATTGTATGAATAAATGTCGTTAATTTCATTTCGTAATTGTGTTGGTTCTAACTAATTCTGCATAAATATTGTTAATTCCATTCGTTCAAACTTTCCACATGAGTTAAATTGTGTAATTTCATTGGTTATATCTTGCACTATGGTTAAAGATATGTATTTGTATTCGTTCTTACTCATTCTGGATAAATTTGGTCAATTTATTTCGTTCTCACATTACATATGGTTAAAAGTGTGTAATTGTGTTGTTTCCAACTAATTCTGCATAAATGTTGTTAATTTCATTCGTTCAAACTTTCATTGTGGTCAAATTTCGTTGATTCCATTAGTTCTGACTTTCCACATGAGTTAAATCGTGTAATTCCATTGGCTATTTCTTGCATTGTGGTTAAAGTTATGTAATTGTATTCGTTCTTACTTATTCTGGATAAATTTCGTTAATTTCATTAATCCCCTCTTCACATATGGTTGATAGTTTGTAATTGTATTCGTTCATTCTGAATAAATGTCGTCAATTTATTTCGTCCTTACTTTAAATATAGTTAAAAGTGTGTAAATGTGTTGGTCCTAACTAATTCTGCATAAATGTTATTAATTCCATTCGTTTAAACTTTGTCTGTGGTTAAATTTCGTTGTTTTCATTCGTTCTGACCTTCCACATCGGTAAAATGGTGTAATTTCATTGATTGTACCTTGCACTGTGGTTAAAATTGTGTAATTACATTCGTTCTTACTAATTCTGGATAAACTTCGTTAATTTCTTTAATCCTTTCTTTACACATAGTTAAAAGTGTGTAATTGTATTCGTTCTGGATAAAGTTCATTAATATCATTCGTTCTCAAATTACACATGGTTAAAAGTGGTTATTCGTTTAAATTTACATTGAGGTTCAACCTCGTTGATTTCATTCGTTATGACTTTTCACGGGACAAAAACATGGTATAATTTCATTAATTATTACTTACACTGTGGTTAAGATTGTGTATAGTTCATATAATAGCCTTCTTGGTATGCGTCATCGTTTGTGACGTATATCTGGGTTTTGGGTGAATTGTTTATTTTATTTGCTATTTTGACATATAGCTAACCTTGAATTTGATAACTAAAATCATCAGGATCGTATTCAGCCAAATTCGAAAAGGCTATGAAATTTATAATTACCAGCTTCTTTTTCTAACTGAAAATACTTGAGAACTTTCAAAACGCTGATGTTTTTCAATGTATCTAGGCATATTTTTGTATTATTTAAATAAATATAACAATATGATTTATATTCACTTTTCATAAATTTTAATAATAATTGACCGTAAACAACAAAGTACAGACCTGACGAGAACTGTCAGTTTGACAGTAGAAAAAGACGTAAGACACATTGCCGCTACGAAAGTAACGCCTTCATAGTATTTTAAACTCTCGATTGATAGGTTGAGCTTGCGCGTAATCTAAACATCAACCAATCAAATTTTTGTAAGTAAAATATTAGGGTTAACATTTGTAATACATTTAAACGGTTCATTATTGTGATATTTCCATCAGGATTAATCACAGACCTGCTTTTTCTCCATTTCTTCAAACGTAATGTGTTAGAAGGACATTAACAATCGATGACGCACACCAAAAAGGTTATTATATGAACTCTAATTGTATCGGTTCTTACTCATTCTTGATAAACTTCGTTAATCTCACTCGTTCTCACTTTACATATGGTTAAAAATGTTTAATTCCACTCATTTTATGTTAGATTTAGATAATTTCATCTGTAATTAATTATTTATATAAAATTGATATAATTTCAAGATAAAAGTAATCAAGATAACTCGGAATTCTACGAAATCTCAATTCTAATGCTTTTCATCATCAACCCCAAATCCAATGCACCAGGTTAATAGAACAAAGCTAAATAGGTTAGTTTATTTCAAAATAATAGTATTCAAGCTACCATGCGAAATATTACCTGAATGACGGCTAAGTCCAGCTTCACTCAAACGAAGCGGGTGCAGGTCCCAAATAGCATCTAGCGATGATGTGGTGCTACCAACTAAACAAGCAACATATAAAGCAAACAACACAATAACATATGTATACATGCAGTGGGTGCAAGTGTGTGTGTGCTCGAACAATACAAAACAAGCGGTGTTAACAAATATAAGTTTTTCAAAGTAGGTAACTTTTCAGGGTGTAAGTAAATCATATGAATTGATCATGTGTAGTAGTGGTTTAAATATTTAAATTTCCTGAAACATTTTCAATCCAATCAGTGAAGTAAAAATGTTCCCAATATCGCAAAATAATTCGAAATACTAAGATCGACTTAAAACTTTTTGCAAATTGGTAAGAAAGTTGTTGATTGCTCTATAATACAAGGTTGGAATGATCTAAGAAATAAATAATATACAGGGATTTGCATTTAAAATAAAAAAAATGGTATTGGCCACTGTCACATGACACACCCTATAAAAATTTTTTTCAAGCGTTTTTCCCAACACGCACTCATTTATTCGTTATCCAATTTATTCCGTTTGGCTGTTCCACACTGTATATACCTGATAATGTATGAAAAAACGCGATATGTTATAGATACACGAAAAATTTTAAGTCGATGTTAAAAAATGTTCGTGCAATTGCACGCGAAAGTCAATATTTCGCGTTCTCAGCAGAGTCCGCAAAATTCAATTTCGCGGCCGTTACCCATACAACGGCTGCGAAACCAAACGTCACATCCAAATTTGAATATCACTTCCTAACTTGACATTTCTAAAATACCTACTACAAAGACAAGGATTATTTTTCATTGAATATAGCCGAAATCACAAAAGCAATAATATATTCATTTACAATTATCTAGTAGGTATATTAGTTGTAACGATTGCACGAAAAATGGTGTGTTTGCCATGGCCGCGAAACTTTTTAACGACCTCAAGATTAGAGACTTTTAGCTTGTCTTAAATTTCTCACGTATCCGTATACGTAACGAACTGCGCTTGTGTACACCCGTTACGTCTCAGCCGATACGATGCGTTGAACGTATTGTTACGTACCCTACTCCGTATACTTAAACGTATCCGTATCCCGACCAAAGTCAGTATTCCGTGCTATTTGTGCTATATTACATCATCTTCCTCGTCTAGCAGGCAATGGATTATTTGATATCGCCCCCATTTTACGTTTTACAAAAATATAAAAAGGTAAAATAAAAAAACTTTGAGGTTATACAATTAGAAACATAACGAAGCGATGCGTTTTCTGCTAAAAAGGCTTTCTTGACAATTTCTTTACGTCAACGTAACTCCAATACGGATACGGATACGTGTAAAAACTTATGACCAGCTAAAAGTGTCTATTATCTTGCCTCGGCCGCAGGCGGGTAAACGGTCCAGAAGAGTGTCAGCTCAGCGCTTGAGGTGTTGGACCTCCAGCATTGGAGGCACCAGTATCCGAGCTGTGCTGTCGTGCCGACGTTTACCGACGTGTGTCATTTTTCTAGCCATTTCTGGCCTGGGGTTAGGCTGAAAGCTTCTAACTATGATTCACTTATTGGAGGGAGTTCAGCTTGCTGAACGGGCCAGGAGCGCTATTCTGTACGCGGCATTGACAGTCCTCGGTATCGGTATGTTAACAACAGCCATCGGTTGCGCGGCCGACGGGACTAATATAACGCTATTCTGTATGCCACGGTTTACGACGCTCGGAATTGCAACCAAAAATTATCGGCATAGAAGTGACGTTACTCGATTCGATACATGTGGCCAATGAGCGATGAGGGAAACTGTCAAATTTGTAAACAAACCAAAGTGCACGTTGAAGATTAGAGCAAATTATCACTTGTGATATTACCCAATAAAGGATAAAGAAGAAGAAGAAGAAGAAGAATAGAGGTTATATTTTGGTTTCGTTGGAAGGTAGGGTCATATAATTAGATAATAGATAGTGATAGTGACATATCTTTTATCTGTTATCATGAACGATACAATTCATGTTTATATTAACATTAACAACCTCAAAAACTTGAAATTTAGAGTCAACTAGCATTGAAGAATTGATGCGTTAACATTTATATCACTTTTTTTTTCAAGTCTCAAAGATAGGATAAGTACAGATATTAATTATTTTGAAGCAGTTTCTTGTTCTATCAAAACTTAGCGTTATAATACCGCTCAGAGGATCATTTGATTCAGTACAAGGAGAGCCATTCAAATTTTGCTGCAGGAAAATTTTGTGGAAAAAATGGGAATGACTTATAAAACACTAGATTAGACACTATACACAATATAGTTACTCTTCAAATATTAAAAAGTCATTTAAATAATCCGCAATTCCAGCCAAACATCAACAAATAATGAAAATTTCCTTTCAACGGAAATCGATAACGGTTACCGTGGGGCTCATTAGATCACGGTAGACATACCGATTCTCATCGACTCGAATTCGCGATATCGGTCGGTGAAAAGGTATACAGAATGCCGCACATGCGACTTACCGACGGCTGTCGATAACAGAGTCTTACCGATACCGATTTCTCTCCGAAACGAGTTACAGAATAGCGCTCCAGGCCAGGATAGGCATTAAGTGGATCGTTCCTCGTGGACGCTTCTCAACCTGATCTACCGCTAATCGTCCCAC
Source organism: Galerucella tenella (assembly GCA_910591685.1). NCBI lineage: Eukaryota > Metazoa > Arthropoda > Insecta > Coleoptera > Chrysomelidae > Galerucella > Galerucella tenella. The sequence goes on along the minus strand of CAJUYH010003692.1, from coordinate 4,075 downwards.
CAGGTGGGTTAGCGGATGGTGTCATTGGTGGACTACTAATTCCAGGTATCTAGTTGAACGGGAAGAAGCCCTTGGTACAGAATCACCTGGTAGTGGTGTGCCTACATGCAACGACCTGTGACCAGTCTCAGGGGGCCTTCGACAAGCCCAAAACTGGTACTGAGGGGATAAGACAGCCCACGTGTTCACGGCTGAACATGTGTCTCATCAGAGGGTGATGGACTCTCAGGTGGTTGTGGTTTCGCTACCTGTGTGCGGAACAGCTGGGATATCTTAGCTGATCGGTTCATGCGGCATGATGTCTTTAGCGGTAATGGGGAGTAGCCTTGGTCGCAAGTGCTTGAGGTGTCGAGGTGTCCCTACTGGCAAGCGTTAAATTGTTGCACTAAAGTTGAAGGCACTAGTATCCAAGCTTAGTTGGTGTATGACGAGGGAAACCTTAATCCAGTCGTCTTGCTCACTTCAAATGTTCGTATGCATTATCTATGAGCACCCGGGCTTGACGGTCCCTACCGCATGGGGTAACATGCGTAATGAGGAAGTTCATAGTGTCTGGGAAAGATCCGAAAGACCTTACTACGCGACGTATTACCGGGCAGCATGGCGCCTTGGGGTAAGGCCTTCCGCCCTGTACTGTTGTAACCAAGTTAATTAGCGGTGCGAACGCGGTTGGGGTTGCTGAGCAATCAGCCAAGTTTAAGTACCAGATTCTACGACCGTACCACACCCACGGGGGTAGGTTCGCCAGCAAGCGTCTGAGGTGTCAGACCTCCTTTACGGAGGCACTAGTATCCGAGCTTAGTTGGAGTTCTGACGGCTGGTGGGGCCCCCCC
>CAJUYH010003691.1:0-30898 GCA_910591685.1 Galerucella tenella | reverse complement strand
ATCTAGAAGTCACCCTTTGGGCAATCACTGTTTATACGTTTATGTGGATAAGTGTTGATCGATATTTATCAGTGAGGAAGCCGCTGCGGTACGAAACGCTTCAAACGAAAACCAGGTTAGTAAATTTTAAAAATGTTCCACACATATGATAATTTCTACATCTCTAGCAAAGTCTATATATTCCAATAAGTCCGGCCACTCTCTCGACGACGCGAGAATCCCCCTCCTGTCGACACCCACCGTCTCACCGGCAAAACCCACATCTGATGTGGGATTTATTGATTTTTCAGTTCTGTTTGACTTACACGGTGGTGTAGCAGAGCGTTGTATCGGGTGCGACCAAGAAAGTGATCTTGAATTTTAATTTGTGCGAACGTTATCTGCTGTGTTTTTGATTGTGTGCGATGCCTTCTTATGGAAATTATTGTTGCGTGGATTCGTGTAGACACAATACTGCAATTCATAAACAATTATTATTTGTCCACAGAAGAAGGAAATGCCCTGGTTTATGTGGATGGATATTTTTTGCAAAAGTGTTTTGTTAAACACAAATGCGATATTTGTCTAAACTTTTGCAATGAGGAAGGTTGTGACCAATCCACATAATTCTGCGAAAAAAGTCTATGAAGGTAGTAAGCAGGGACGGTTTGAAGGATTCCTCCAAAAATTTCCAGTGAATATCTGATTTCTTTGGAAAATATATTCACTGAAAATTTCAATGATTCATGTGTGCAGGATGATATAGGAATAACTAGAAGACCAAGTTGTCTACTATCGCATTTTCGCATTCTTGCCCAACCTTCCCATGGGAATACCTGCTGTCCTTATATACAAGGGTGCGAATCTATTATACACTGAAATTTGCAAATTCCTCACTAAGGACCTTTAGAAAGAATAAAGAACATCCTAAATTGAAAATCTTGAAAAATTTATAACTATTCAATTATTTATTAATTTTTCAGAATGTACATAATATTTATTTGTTTGTTAATATTTCATTATTTTTATTTATTTATTCAATACAACGCTACAGAGTACACTCCAAATGGGCTTGACCTAAATAATTGTTCATTTGTATTCGTTTTGTCCCAAGTAGATGTTTTTTTTTTTCTCTAAGTTTTTGGCACTGGCAGAGCCAACAGGCCAGTCAAGTACATGTTAAACTGTGTTATTTCTTTTATAATGATTATATCAACACAAATGTTCATTCGCTGATCATTCTTGTATTAGTTATTAAGTATTATCAGATATACGCTCGGATATACGTTATTGAAGTCTATGTTTATGATTTTTTTCATTCCATTCCTCGGTTAAAACAAAATTTCTCAAAAGTTACTTAGCAATAATGGTAGCTATTTTCGACATATACTTTATATAAATTGCCAATATTTTTGAAAACAAGAATAAAGTCAACATATTTTCTAATTGCACCCGGTAAATTCCTTCACAAATGAATTCACCGTCCGTCACCTCGTATACTACCAAATGACTAGCAAAAACAGGTGTCGCACATGATTCACGACTCCCCGCAAAAAATGCCGGCGTTTTCCGACGAACAAAGGAGTGACCGGACTTATTGGAATATATATAGAGTTTGTCTCTAGGTTAGGTTCGGTACGGCTCTCACTTGCAAGAGAGTCTGCTTTCTCGTTTCCTTCCATGCCAGAATGGCCAGGGATCCAGACCAGCAATACTTTATTGAGTTCTATTGAGGAGATTTTTTGGCAGTCTAAAACCAATTTTGACGAGAGCTAAGCTAATTTTTATTGGTCCATGTATGAGATTGGCTTGTTCCACTCTCTCCACACACGAAAAAATGGCGTAAATTTCCAGCCCCAACCTGTTGCTGTCAGTTCGTTAGCCAGCCAAGTCTGAAGCTGATAATATGCCCTGTAACAATGTTGTTCTGCTGCACCTTCTGTGGGTGGGAGATTGGCCAATATGAAGATTTAATTCTTGCCAATTGATATTTTTGAAATCTTAATTGGTTCAGTGTTATATCATTTTTACATTTATAAATAGATTTGATTAATTGTAATCCATTTTTTTATATCTTCTTTGCTCGCATCTTTTTTATTCTTTATTCCTCAAGTTTATTTTAAAGTTAATTTGTCACAATTCTCTTCAAGTAATTTAGCCAGCACGTGTTTTTTTTACGAACGATTTTATTCACTGCTCTGTATCTCGAATACTGGCTAACAGTTTTTACAGCTGCTACGAAATAAAAGGTAGTAAGCCACATACTATGGAGCATAGATAAAGGATGCCTTACTTCAATACAATGCTATGGAGACTGTACACTGTATGTAGTATGTGTATAGTCTCTGTACCCCATACCTTCCTAGCCCTTTCCCCTCTTCTCTATGAAATAACTTTTGACGGGCTAACATTTTCCGAAGGTCACTCAGGTATATAAGTAATCTTAAAATAGAAATAAATAGGTCTCTACGCATATAATTTAAAGAAGATTCGAAAACTTTCTCAAAATATTGTAGATGTGTTATTAACTTTATTAACTTATTTGGTTGTTCATTATAGTAGTATATTTCGATTGGCAATTTTTTTGTTTATCAATATAACATGAAATCTAACGTTTTTCTAGTAATTAAAGTGTAAATTTTAATAAATAGCTCAAAATTATACATAATGATTAAAAAAAAAAATTCGGATTCGAGTTTTTTTCACTATTTGCATTTTCTGAGAATATTTACCATAGTAGTGTATATTTTTTTCATACCATCAGAAAGTAGAGATTTCAACGAACAAAAAACACACCAACTTTTTTAAAAAAGCAGATATTTTGACGTGAGAATTTTCGATTGAAAATTAGGGTGCTTTTTCGATATTAAGTCAAAATAAGGTGAAAAAATGAATATTTTGAATCAAAAAAATTACTGTATTTTTGGGACATACAAAGGTAAGTTTTCACCAAATTTCGTGAAAAAATAAATTTTTTTGCAAAAGATAAAAATAAAAAACCAAAAACTCGGTTATTCGAATTTTTCACATAAATTTTGAGGTTATGTGAAAAAAGTGTCCATACAAAAGTTGTAGATCTTTTTATTACCTACAACTTTGCCATTTAACTTTTTTCATAAGACTTGCAGTTTAACCGGAAATCGAGATTTACCGTTTTTTACCCTTAAAAACTCACCCTCTCCCCCTTCCCGACCTCAGATCGCCCGTAATTTATTTTTCCTTTCGTTTTTGTTATATTCTCTACCTTTTCCAATGGGTATCATCCTACTATAATTTTTTTTCACTTTTTACCATTTTAAAAAATTATCGACCCTGGTCTATAGGATCCTAGTGAGGTTGAAATTTCTGTCCTAGGTCTGCGCCCGTATACTCCCGCACCAGTGCCTGAGGGTGTTGTTGAGTCGTCTGTGTATCCTACATCTCCAACCAAGTTTTCTGTTACTTTTGAGTACTCCAGGAGACTTCTGGCTTCGTTATTTTTTATGAAATTCAAATTCAAATGCAAGGCGGCAAAATACGTATAAATCTCAAATACGTGCTATGCAAATAACATGTTGCATGCTGAAAGTATTCAAGTGAACACGTTGGAATAATTAAAACAAAACCAGGAAATATAAATTCTTCGTTAGTTCGCACATGTCGGAAGTTTAACGAGGAAAATATCAAAATAACCACCAGGAGATCTTTATGTGAGCTCGTTAAAAAGAAATAAAGAGGTTGTTAAGTATTTTTGCGTTAGGAAAGCAGATCAATTTAAAATATAGACCATTCCGAAGCTAATGCCTTTGACAGGTCGGCCATATTGTGCTGGAGGGCAACCGAATGGATTAGTTTCTCTAACTAACCATAAATAAAATGTCGAGAACACACGTCAAGTTAAAAGTTGTCAAGAAAAATTGCTATAATTTTGTGAAAAAAGAAACAATAAAATGATAACATGTAATAAAATAATTCCAGCGTTAATCTTACGCGGGTGATTCAAATTAGAGTACAAAACTGTCAGGCGCGAGCTATCTTTTTTACCAAATAGCGTTCCATAAAAAATATTAACAGATTTGGAAAATTCATCGAAAATAAGTTCAAATGCACTCTTTAATTTCCATAAATTCGCTCTGTTTTAATGAAAAAATGGATATTTATGTTTAAAAAAGTCAGCAATTGTATGGGCAGTGAACGAATTCTCACCATACAAATCACCTGGGGAGGATGGCATTTTTCCAGCTCTACTACAACAGGGCAGTGGAGAGCTGTTACACCATTTAGTCAATTTATTGAGAGCTGTCTACAAATTCCTTTAAATACTAGGCAAGGAAAACAGAGTCATTTTGACCTGGGTGCCGGCGCATCGAGAAGTGGAGGGCAATGAGGAAGCCGACACTCTGGCAAAAAAAAGGGATCAGAGACTTTATTTATCGGACCTGAACCATTTTTTGGCATTGCTGAAAGCACTGCTAGATCAGTCATAGCTATCTGGGCGGAGAGAAAAGCCTACACGTACTGGGCAGACATACCGGGGGTCTCTCACTCGAAGGCGTTCATATACTACCCTTCGAATACAAAAAAATAAGCAGATCCTGGAATGGAGTAGAACAAGCCGACGCATTCTGTGAGGACTGGTTACAGGACATTGTAGACTAAATTACCACCTAAAGAAGATGAGTAAAATTCAGACCTTGGACTGTAGGTTCTGTAATTTGGAGAACGAAACTGCGGAGCACATACTATGCTCATGCCCAGCCTTGGGCAGGTGTTACCTATTATTTATTTAAAATAATAAGGCAAGATAAATTGCAACGGCGACTCAATGTGGAGAGCCCCTCAGGTGTGAATTCGGAGACCAAACTAATATCAGTTCAGGGAGTAGTCTTACCGGTTCGCGGGTAATCCTACTTTATTTAAATTATTGAAGTTATATTGAAGTTAATGAGATAATAGATGAAGTTAAGAATCCAAATGAATTTAATAAGTTAATAAATCAAGTTAAGGAATGTAATTAAAGTTAATCAAGAAAGGTAAGTGGGCGCCACCCTGAATAATATTATAGTCGACTTGCTTTTCACCTCACAACTCTCTATCAACAAACCTGGAAATGCTGGAAGGGAAGAAATATGAACAACGTTGTTAAATTTACAAGTTGTTTAATGAATTTAAAACTAATATCACAGTGAATAATAGTTATTTACGTAATTAGTGGGATATGGACATTATTATCGCACGCATGTGAAGTTTGCACGACGAGGCCGTAGGCCGAGTCGTGTAATCACATAAGTGCGTTAATAATTCCTATCACACGTGTTACGTACAAAATTTTATCTACAACTGTTTATTAGTGTTATTAACAGTACCTATAATATAAAATTTGAAAAAAATTTCAATCCAACGTATTTTTAATAATATTGACTGCAAACATAAGGTACTGTGTATCATATTTTATGACCATAGCAACAAATACAAACAAGGCTGTGAAAAAAAATAAATTAGTTATGTCATCAAATTTTCAAAGTTGAATGAACAAAAATCTATAAAAATGAGTTCAAGCGAAGAAAATCTCCTTTCGGAAATTGAAAATGCAGCTTCCAGTGTTATTTTAAATATTTAATTCTGGTATTAATATGTTTCTAGATTCTTATTACCGCACTAGTGCATTTATTTCCATTCATCAAAGAAATCAAAGAGACAATATCTAAATAACATAAAAACTCAATTTCATTTTATTACTTATTTCAATCACAGAAGGCGAAAAGAAATGTAATGTAAAATGTAATCCGGAAATATAATATTCTAGGTTGGTAATTAGATTGAATTAATTAATTAACTAAATATACATAAATATACTAAATAGACTTCAACTATATATATGTGAACCTTTTATCAACTGTATAAGAAAAACTAGGAAAAGAAAAAGAACAAGATAAAAAATATCATTGTATGTGAGTATCTGGCGCTTATCACTAGGAGGAAAAAATATTAAATCAAGAATCAGAAATGAAAAGCATATACGTAAATGCAACTTACCATTCACATTGAATGCACTTTAAAAAAAAGTTTGAGGTAAACCTCTCACAAAAAATTAAAATTAACCTTATCCGTTCATGGTTCACAGGAGAAAGAAAGCTTCTTTTTACTACTGGCTATTAACTTGAACCATGCAATGAGCAATGGACATACGTTGCGTATGCCTTTTCTGTTCACATGCTCCGCTTCGAGAAAGAATTTACATATAGGGCTTGTCCACAACAGTTGACAGTTGACAATACCTTGGTGGTAAAACAATAAACAATAGACACGATGAAAAAACAACAAACCACTATTAACCTATATTATATATTATTTTTTTTTTTTTTTATTTTTGCTTAACGTGCCTCGACAGCGCTGGTCATTGGCACAGAAAAAATAAATACAAATATTTACATAATTTTTACAAAAATTTAAATTAGATTTTACAGTATAGATTGGTAGCTTTCAGGAACTGTAAGACTTTCTTGATTTCGGTAGGGCAGTGAAGCATTTCCTTGAGGTTGGGCCTAAGATCAAGTTGTTTGTATATAGCAGCAAATTGTTTGCAGTCCGTCAGTATGTGCTTAACGGTCACAATATCGTTACAGCTATGGCAAACGGGACGATTTCCTGAAGACATCAGATATCCGTGTGAGAGTTTGGTATGACTGATTCGGATTCTTCTGATTGTAGTAGCCTCTCTCCGGGTTAAGAAGTTCAGGGAGAGAGGAGAAGTGGATGGATGGATATCATGAAGTGCTGTCGTACTATTGCGCCACAGGTGTCGCCAAGAAGTTGACAATACTCCGGTGGTAAAACAATAGACACGAAAAATTATCAAACAACTATTAACCTATATTATATATTATTAAATATGCAAGCTCAACAATTAAAATAACTTTAAAAGTACACTGAAGCAAAACCAACTAAAATCAAACACGATTTATCATTATATAAATCAGCATAACCTCACTAGTACCACGTGTTCTGAACGCTTTGTTTATTGTTTCACCACCAGGCTAGTTGTGACGTCACGTGGACATGCCCTATTGGTAGTGTGTTCTTAATTTCTCTCTCTATAGGAGAGAAGAATTGAAATATTTGACCAATATACAATATACAATACCAATATACAATATACTGATCCTCACCAACGGAGATTATCCGTCGCACATTAAATATAAAAATTTGCCTTTCAGAAGTGATCGGTGCTACAGGTTCTCGACGAGAATCACATTTTGGTGAGGAAAAAGGACTGGCTACTCGCCGTCCGGTAGATATTTAAATATTCCAATGATAGTGGCCAAATATAACGTTACACAGGGTAAGGTATAATATAGTCGGCTTTAGTACCTTAGAGCCGAACGACTTCAAAAAAGTGTTACCAAATACGACCATGGACTTCGTCAGAAGCACAGGCTTGTGAGGTGAATTGTAATCCCTTGGGGTGAGCCACAATAGACCTAACGAAGGTCGCAGTGGAAGTGACGAGAAGGCCCCACTCATATAGAACCCAACCTAACCTAACCTAAATCTGTTATTATTTTTTATGAACGCTATTTGGTAAAAAAGTTAGCTCGCGTTTGACAGTAGTTTTGTGCCGGAATCCCTATGTCGCATCTTATAAATAGCACAGTATGAGCATCTTTTAGAATAACTTGACATCATCAACTCACCTCTGAAAATGTTATGAAATTGTGTCACTGTCATTTTTTTTATTTTTTGCAGATGCCAATGTTGGATGGCGTTTACCTGGATATCAGCAGCAATGCTATGTTGTCCCCCCCTCTTAGGTTTTACTAAGCCCCTCTTCGATAAAGAAGCCTACATATGCATGCTCGATTGGGGTAGCATGGCAGCCTATACAGCCACTCTATCGATCCTCATCTTGGGGCCCAGCCTCATAACAATCGTTTACACTTACACCTACATCTTTAGCATGCTGCGGAAGATTAGAAGTGGGTATCCTTTCCACGATAAAGAGTACGCCACTGCGTTATCGGAGAATCTATCCAATCCCAGTCATTTGATGTCGTTTACGTTAGTCGTGGCGTTTTGGTTGTCGTGGACACCGTATATAGGAATTAAGCTGTATGAATATTTTACTTCACCTTTGGAGAATCATCAGGCTCTCCATTTCGGTATCGTGTGGTTGGGCTTCTTGAATTCCTTTTGGAAATCGGTGATTTTGATCACGCTCAGTCCTCAATTTCGATTCGCGCTTAGGATTTTCTGTATGACAATTTGCTGCCGGTATAAGGGTCGTCTACAAGCCGAGCTTATCGGTATGGATGATGACTGACTACTTCTTTCTCCGATTTTCCCTTTACGGACATTGCTGTGAGAGACTATGAATATTTTATAGGTAAGTTGAGAAACAATCCACTACTTAGCAATTTTATCTCCCTTTGCCAGTGGTAGAAAATTTTGGGTTCGTAACTTGGGCCAAAGTCTTCTATTCAGATTAAGTGAAAGGCTTTTCAACAGAGGTCCGAATTGGAATGGGTTGGTTCTCTAACGAAAGAGAAAATTCATGAAAACTGTAAAGAAAAGGAGAGTTTCGCTCCTAATAATAAAGGAATTGAAGTTAAAGTTGGTGATCATTGAATGGAGATGAGCTACGAGATGACAGAAAGTCCAAAATATTGATACCCAAAGAAAGAAAGGGTGTACAAGGGAAGATCACGATCTCTCTAAGCCTAGGGAAACATGCTACTGTCTTTCAGGCAGATGTAATGACGGTGCAATGCTGTGCAGAAGAGTTGATGAGACGGGAGGTGGATAGCCAAAGAATCGTCATCTACTCCGATAGCCAAGCAGCACTTAAGGCGATACGCTCATATCAAATCTGGTGTGGGAGTGTCGCAAGGCCCTCAACAGACTAGGTAGTCATGATAGAGTGACCCTAGCCTGGGTACCAGGTCACCAAGGAATAAAAGCTAATGAATTAGCCAAGCAGGGAGCAGCGGAGGTCATGATAGAGCCAGAACCTTCTTGTGGAATTGCTAAATAATGCCTAAGTAAAGAGAGCATTTCCAAATGGATAAACAACCAGGCGTTGCGCTGGTGGTATGAAACCCCAGGACAAAGGCACGCTAAATTATTCCTCGAAAACCCTTCGGTCAAACTGCCACACGACCTACTATGTCAAAGTCGAGAAACGACGAAGATGATGGTGGGAATAGTGAACGGACATTGTAGGCTGAGGAAACATATGCACACAATTGACCTAGCAGATGACAGCCTATGTAGGTTCTGCCAGGAAGAAGACGAAACCGCGGAGTGAGTGCGAAGGCCTAGCAAGGGTGCGGTTTCACTTACTGGGAGAAGAAAAACCGAGGGCAAAGAGCTACGCAAAGGTGGCGGTATCCAAGCTAATAAGTCTAATAAAAAGAATAAAGCTAGATATCGAGCTCTAAATATGGGGAGGACTGCAATAGATCTGCAAAGGTCGCAGTGGGATAGGACAAAGAGCCACTCCAATTCTAATCTAATCTAATCTAAGGGTGTTATGCTATGAAAGAGTCCAGTTCCCTACAGTGCGATTAAGAAGCTTTGGGAGGACAATTATGATTCATTTTCCAGGGTCTTAACTTAAATATCCATCTGGAAAATGCCTATGGAATAAATCTTTGAAATGCGGCCATCTGAAAAGATATTAAAGTCTGTAGCAAGATTTCCATGGAGTTTATGTCTGCGAAACAGGATTTTTCAAAATCACGTTAGACGCAATACTGTCTTCACCATAAGGGCACAAGGGTCCCGTGCTCAGGGCCCCAAAGGACCGAAATCCCGAAAGAAATCGTAATAGTAACCAAAAAAACAGCAGCATTCTTATATCATTAATGACATATTATATCATACTGTATTTGATTACTTATGATAAATGGTCATACTTAGTAAAAAAATGGTGTTATAATTCGCTTTTTCCAAAAAGGCCCCAAATTCTCGTGTGCCCAAGGGCCCCAGCCTAGTTTAAGGCTGCCTTGGTTAGACGTTGTTGACACAATGGGCTCATTTACATTTTTTTTATTTTACCATTAGGAAGAGCACATAATTTTGAGGCTCTGTGCAAAAAATTAGACGTCAGCGAGACTCCTAAGTCGCCTAAAAAAAATTATGAACATTAAACAGCGCTCCTCTCCGAATTTCAGGCGTGACGTCATCGCATATGAAATCTCTCGTTCAGAGAGCGGATACCGCGCCGATCGGTTTTCGGTTAGATTACTACTTAGCTAGTAACAGTATTTTGCTTGCTTATATGCTTATTATTTTTTATTATACGTTCTAGCAAACTCTAAACAGTGTTATGTTTGTGAAATAAGAACGTTTAGAAATAATTTAAACTATTCGACACAATGGACCAGAACCAGAGTAAAAAAGTTATAAATATTATGCTGTTCCAGAATGTAAAAGTACTACGATTAAAACATTTATTTCTATTAATAAGGATGCAAAAAAACGGAAGCAATGGCAGAAAAGCATGAAAAGACTCAAAGCATTCACTGATAAGTCAACATGTTTGTTGTTTTTAGGATTTCATTTTTCTTCAATAAGAATTGTTATAAATTACATTTGTCCACGACCACTTAATAATAAGTCAATATTTTACCTCCTAACTAAAGGTATATGGTACCCATATATCAACTGTCGTGAATTATGGTTCATAATACACTGTATTGTATTATGGTTCATAATTCCCGACTAAAGATGGGGGTACAATATGAAATAAACTATTAAATCTGTGTATTTTGTTCAGGAAATTTGTTTCTGATATATATCGTATCTAAAAAATATTGTAATTTTTAGTATAGATACTTTTCATAACGATATTTTCTAATATTAAGTATTTCGAAACATTTATAACGGTACGTTGTATTGATACTTTCTACAGTATCGCCCATCTCTATATATGTCAAATTATTTGAAGTAGCTGCCACAACATTTTGAGGTTAGTAATATGCCAAATCGCTACTGACTTTTATTTATTAATAAATAAATTAAGTGTCGTGGACAAAGTATAGTATTCTACTCGCAATTTATGGCCATAATTCACTTGGGTGACTTGCGCCCCTCGCCTGCGGCTCGTGACGCAAACGTCACTCATCGTGAATTATGGCTCTCATAAATTGCTCGTTTAATAATATACTATATAATGTACGTTGTGAATCCATATTGAGAGGGTTATTGAAAACCACACGCTTGTATTAATCTAACTTTTTTAAAATACGTAGATAATATTGTTCTTATAGCTTGTGGTGTTATTAATGTTCAAAATTATTTAATAAAATAATGGGTCAGTTCTTCACAAATTAAATTTTATTAAATAGGTACTGCTTTTTTACAAAAAACAGGTAATCTTTTTCAGTAGATCATCAACAAAACAACGTATATTATAGTCCGGATCAGCTCTAACAAATATCGCTTTTTTTACCAGTGAGGTGCATGTGCATTTGAATCTGATTTACGCTACACATTCATCATAAATAGCATTTGGAGAAGCTCCTTTAATTGGGCAGTTTGCAGTTGAAAAAAATGCAATTTTTTACTGAGTAACCTATAGCGTTATCTCCGTAACTTTGTCCACCAGACCAGGGATAAAATAAAACATCTGGAATCACCCTGTATATCATTTGAGAGAGCTTGTATTTATGAAAATATTGACATTTTCAATCATTCATAAATAGTTATTTACGTAACTAGAATGAAAAGAGCGATATTGTTCAACAAGCGTAATATTTGCCAAAACGAGCGCTAGCGAGTTCTGCAAATTACGCGAGTTGAACAATGTTGCTCTCTTCATAACGTATTTACGTACAACGTTTTATCTAATTCCGACCTTTTACAATATTTAATAAAATTTTCAATTACAATGGTAATATTGAAGTGAATCCAAATGGTGTTATAAGTATTGTTACTGTTACGCGAGCTGCTGCATTAATGTGCTCAATTAGTGCCCCCAGTGAAATTCCCATATGAGACGACTATGGCTCCTCCGCCGTATTTTCAAGAATGATCTGGAATACGTAACATCTAGAAAAACCCGGCGCATCCGCCAAAACTTCGAGCTCTGGAGGTTTCTAGAAAAACATACGTGCGAGTATAAATAGGCGACGAACATCGCAGCGGAGTCAGTTATTCAGTTAGTGTTGATACTGAAAGAAAGCAATCGCGCCTCGATAAAGTGTTTATAAAGTGACTCTCATATAAATTAGTTAGTGTGTGTTTAGTGTGATATATAAATTATTAAATAAGGACTGTATTTGAATATAAATCTGTAAATATAAATTAATTGTAAATATAAATTAGAATAAACGTTACATTACTATGAAGTATTGACCCAGAAAATTAACTTACTTTAAATAACTGTGTCCTTAATAATGTTTTTTTCAATATTTATAAATCTTAAAATACTATTGAATTAAAATTATGGGGTAATTAATAATTTAAATAATGAAATAATTGACAGTTTTGACAGTACCTACCTAATTAATAAATTATTCTTTGAAACACCTGTAGTATCTCTATGTTGAAACCTAAACAGTTACGTAAAGTTTTTACATAACTACTTTTCATAACTGATATGAAGGTTATGAAAAATGTGACGTTACCTAACGTCAAGGAGTGACTTAAAGTGTCACATTTGATTGCGGAATTAGATAAATTATAATTTAATAAACTCGTGTTTTTGATTAAAAAACTTCATAATCATTAGCAAGTCCACTTCTGTAAGATTTAGGTAATGAGTCTGCTTTTTTTAAAATACGTCCACACATTTTATTTTATTCACACAAAATATTATAGGTAATTCAATATACGCGAGGCACGTTACAGTCAGAAGCGTAATGTTAGTGTACATTAACTTTCATATGCGGTGACGTCACAGTCATAGTCTTCGCCCCGCTCTCGGTATGCTTGTTTAATTGGTGGTACTAGGAGAACGACATATTGTATTGACATGAAATTTTCAGAATCATATTTTTATCCCTAGTACCTACTTTGTTTTACGACAGTTAAAAATGATTTAAAAATTTTAGTAAACGAGCCCATTGATCTAATAACTACCTAATTGAAAAAGTACTTTCAGAATAATCCATTTTTCTTTCCTGATTAATATCCAAAGATGTTGATAAATGCGTTTGGTTTCAGGTAAAACAAAGAGATATTGGTGCCAATTTTCGTGACATTGACATTTTCAGCGATGACTTTTGTGTGATTATTTTTTAGGATGAACGCGGTCGTTTTTTTAAATTGAATCGTTCAAGTCAATTATCATAGATGTAGGTATAACTTACGTCCCCCGATGTAACGGGGATGAATCGAATGGTTTTCAACCCCCCTTTAATCAGCTCCTTTTAATCAAAACCGTTGAGGATATTTTAAAAAAGTTTTATTAATGTAAACATTCAAAGTAACACCAGGATTCGCTAATTCAACTATTCTTATGTCTTGATTTGAATCTCATAGGGGCCACCACCATGGGGTGCACAACTGCCTCAGGTCCCAAAGACGAAGGGCTTTTAAGAAGGTTACCTCAGTAGATGGGCTTCGGAAAAGTTTTTGCCCCCAACGAAACTTGATCGATTTTTATAAAAAGGAGCTGAAATTTGAATTGTTGATGCAAATATCTTAATGTGATATAATTTTCTTATAACATTCATGTAGAAAGACTAAATAGAGTGTACCAGGATATGTCACAAAACTCAAATTATTTAGGATTGAAAAAAAAACAACAAAGTTCAACTGAAATTATGCAACTCATAATACAGATACGTCACTAGTTTAAATGTGAAGTTGTCGATAGTCTTAGTTTGCTTTCCTATGTTTCAGCTTGCTCGTGACAAATTAATAATATTGTGTTGACATATATATAGTTTACTTGTTAAAGTTAAAGCAACGAATATACAGAAATCCGCCAAAAATGCCTCAACTCAACTCACTCTCAATCTTCTTAACTTGTTAAATTTTGATGACTTACTCATGCTCCGTGTCAAAATGTCTGCCTAACTTCAATTCATACTGGTGACGTAATAATCTAAAAGACGGATTTTGAAAGAAGTTGAAAATATTGATAAAATAAGATTCCTGGGACACTCTGTATTATATCGAGTGAAAATTGTTTCAAATAGTGCCAATAACTATAATAATTTATTCAATTTTCAACCAATCAATACCTTATAATGTTACAAACTTTTTTTTTGTGAGAAAAAATTTTTGCTCGATAAAATATAATGCTTATATTTTCTAAATTATAGAAAAAAACAAGGCTTAACACCAAGTAGATTGATTATTTAATATTTAAATAAAACATACCTAAACACTTGTATCTAGATAGATATTTTTTAATAAGAAAATTTTTGTCGATTTGAAATATATTACCTAGGCTTCACTTTGGTAGTTTGTAAAAATACTGTTTACGATGTCAAAAATTAATAAGTAATGCCTATAGCTGTTACAATCAAACTCTTATGGTCAAAAATTTAAAACAATTACTCAGAGAGTTAAAATTTTCTACTCGCTCAATCTGTCACTGTCGCCATCTGCAAGAAGGTCATAATACCACAAGGTTTTGAAATAAATGGAGTCCATGTTTACTCCTCACAAATAGAAACTGTCAAAAAAGATTAATTTGACTCGGAAATATGAGTTATTGTTTAAAATCACTAAATTGTAGAAGATATTGTGGAGAAGTTTTTGAAAATTTTGTTATCTCAATTTTTATTTTATTACAGCACCCATTGCCAAGAGTTATATTTGCTACTTAGAATGTTTAATAGATGGCGGCACTATCCACGCAGTTTATAAGGAATTTGAAAGTTTTTACCTAGAATTTTCCCCGTTTTACACAATACTTTCTAAAATACAAAAAATTAACATAAATAAATGAAACTAATAAATATATTCCAAATAAAACCTTTTTAATAAGAAAGAATCACAATCACAAAGATCTATTTTATATAGTAGAAAATTCGATTTATTTCAAGGGAAGATTCACATTCAACTTTATACAAATTTCAATAGAAACTGTTACAGATAACAAAACTGAGGTAGACTGTTGCGTTTTATAATCAACAAAATATATTTAGCAAAACCTTCATCCAAAGCCCCTCATTGTGCATAGAAACTTCTTGCCAGGTAGATAGATAATCTTCTTTACTATCTATCAAAATTTAAGGTACTTGGAATCTGAATCAAGAAAAGATCTTTGTCAATACGATGAAAAACTTATGTACTATGATCATCCAGTTTAAATTTGTTATTAATTAATTAAAATCTCAAAATAAAAGTCCGCAATATCTATCTATATGGCTATAACTATTTAAAAAGTGTATAAATTGTTGCATATGCAATAGGCGTGAAAGCAATCAAATTATTTGCGAATATATAAAATTGTTACCGACTTGAACAGAAATAATCAAAAAAACCAATAATAATATTGATTGTGCGTGATTATTCAGACTGTAACAGTAGCGTAGTGGTTATTATTTTGTCACTGGTACAAAAAGGTACCTATCTACTTTTTTTCGAAATATTTTTAGCTTTATTTTGTAGTATATTATTAATTTTGTATTATAAGTGACAAAATATTACCTATAAATTGTACGAAATTTTATATAGGAAGGTAGTTTGTGTTGTAAACTTGTAAAGATATTGTACAATACTTCTATTTATCGCTTTAGTTAAATTTTACGATATATAGTGATTTTTACATATTCGCTAGTAGGTACGCTTATTTACCCTGATTTACACGTTTATAGTCGTATTATAGCCGTGCATTTGCAATTTCGCATTGAAAACATGACTTTGTGAATGATTTCTTTCAAAATATTACGAATTTTTATCATTCACATTCAACAAAATATCGATATGTATATTTATTACAATATTTTTCAAATATTTTGTAACGTTTATCTAAGAAACTATTCATTATAGAACTACAACGCCAGAGGGCGTAATTTAATTCAGTTCATTTTATTCAAATTTGCTTCTATTGTTTTTCCTGTTTCGTACAAAGACCGGTAGAGGTAAGTGGAGAAGTTAATTTGATGAAAAATGTTTATATTCAAACTTGGACAGACAACGTCACCACCCAGTGGCTGCTAAAATGTATGTATGTATGTATTTTGGGGTGACATTCACTGAGACCTAGAAGATCTATAGTGCCCCCTTACTTCCACTTAGTTTCTGAGGAGAGTCTCAGAAACTAGTAGCTCCTTTAGTTCTATTTCCCGTATGAATTTTAGGATGTCGACTGCAGGCTTCAGCATAGGTAAATGTTCCTCTTTTATCCAGTAATCTCCCAGGTGCTGTGCTCTAGGATTCTGAAGAGCTGTGCAGTTGGAAAGTATGTGGATGGAGGTTTCTTCTTCCATTCCACAAAATCTGCATTCTTCTTCCTCCACTATTTTGAACTTTTTCAGGTGCCCATTCAGGCGACAATGTCCCGTTAGGATCCCTGTTAAAACTCTTAGAGCAGTTTTACTTTGAGTTATGCATTCATTTGATCTCAACAGGTTGTAGTCACCCAGAAGAGTCTTTGATTGTATAAGCTCTACTAGATCTTTCCAATACTCAGATCTTCTCTTTTTCTCGGCTTTACCTATATCTTCCAATATTACATTGGGGCTGATTTCGCAAAAGGGTTCAGGTCCCCAGAGAGGTATTTCAGTCCCCCTCTTTGCTAGTTCATCTGCTATTTCATTTCCTTCTATTCCAGTGTGTCCTGGAATCCATATTAAGGTTAGGTATTGTTCTCGCCTAGTTCATTGAGTTTGTCTAGGCATTCCCACACCATTTTGGAATTGATTACACAAGAGCTCAGTTCTTTAAATGGCTGCTTGACTATCTGACATTATGATAATCCTTTGTCTTCTGTATCCTTTATAAATATTGAACTGGGCGCACTTTCTTATGGCGTGAATTTCCGCTTGAAAGATACTTAGGGTTTTTCACAAGCTTTCAGAGTGTTTGGTTCCTGGCCCGAACACTCCTATCCCAAGTTCCTTCTATTGCTTTTGAGCCGTCTGTGTACCATTGCATTCTTTCCAAGTCTGGTAATGGTATTTGGATCCCATTCCTTCTTGTTGCTTAATTCCGTAACGAATTTCTTTGAAAAGTTATACATTTTCATCATACTGTCTTGTGGCCCGATTTCTAAGAAGTGAGGTGGTTTTTTTTAAATGATAACTTCTATCTAAGAAACTATTAATTTCTTTTCAAAAACTATACAAAATCTATTAAAGGAAACAAAAGCTGTAACTATTTTATTTTAATCAAGTTTCCCATTTAACCCTACTGCTTATTTTACAAAAAAGAGGAAAAAGTATTGGAAATAATTAACGTAAAATGATCTAAAAATAATGGAAGTGAAAACCACGTCTCTCTATCCCTTCAGAGTACGGAGTTATTGTCAGTTGAAAAATAGAAACTTCTAGTATTTGTGAAAACTTTCAAAAAGTCATGTTGCCATTTTTTAGTGGTGTATCCAGTGTCGGGTGTATTTACCTGTGCTGAATCCATGGTGCAAACGGCCACGGCGCATGTTTCCAAAAGGCCTACCCATCAAGTTGGCGCGCACTTGCTCATTATATAAAATATTAAGCATCCAGTCACGCCAACATAATATTTTCTTTCAACTTAAAAACGAATAAATTGATAATATCAGACAAATTGTATTACAGAGTGTACTCCTCATAATTGAGCGCCATCTATGTTTCATAATACATACCAATATGAGATTCATTTTATACAGATTACTTGAAATTATCGGTGGGAAAGTTTGAGATTGAAATATGAAGTGATTGGATACTTAAGGCAAGTCGCTTGCTTTTTGTACAGAGCTCATAAACTTTGTATCTTTTTCGACATACTTACACTGGTTGAAGTACGTGTTTGTATATCAATTTCCATAGGCCTTTAACTTTCCTAGAATTTTGGAGATTCTTATAAATGTTCTACATATTTGTGAACAAAGCATCTCGTAAATGTTATTTTATAAGTTGTAAGTTTATATAATACTCAAAATTAATTAAGTCATTAATATATAAGTCTAATGCCCGTTTGTAATTATCAATGATTTAGTGAAAGATTTAGTCAATTTTTTAGGATCCTAAGCTATGGACACTAAAATATTGACAAGAAAAAAATGGGTTTGCAACACACCATGTTTTAGTCACTTATTTAGGTTGTGATTATGCGCACTGGGCAGTATGATTAGTTAGTTACCTGTCACTTTTCAGATTTTAGCAAAGAATTTGAATTTTCTAATTTAAATAGATATCAGACAAGAATGGACACTGAATTTTTATTGTTAGCAGCAGCAACTCTTATAAATATAGTGGTAGTTAGGAATTATATAAGAAAGGGAGCCCTCATGTGCTTATTTTTATATTGAGAACTTTTAACTATGTGAAGGCAAGGTCATGAGACCACTACATTTTTCATATTTAAAATAGCTCAAACGAAAAACTTTTACATACACAACATTCTCACCCCTCAATAAACGATATAACATACAATCTTTGAATAAACGTTGGTTATGTAGCAGAACCAGTGTCACCACCATCATAAAAAATAAAATAAAAAACAATAACCTTAAAATAAAGTTTACCCTATATGTTTGCCCCAAGTTGTCATTTAATTGATAGAAAATAGGACTGGTTCTATAAATATTTTCTATCAATTAAAATTGAACAAAAATAGGACAAGTTTCGCCAATTTCAAAATTGACTGAAAAATTTATGATAAATGTGTATGTATCTATCATTTATTTGAAATCCTAAAAAATTGACTAAAGCTTGTACTAATCATTGATAAATACAAACGGGCATAAACCGTGTACTACGATTTCAGAAAATTCATATTGGAATAGAAACACTCATTAACTGTATAATGTGTTGCCTACCCTACAAGTGATAGTCTTCAACCCAAACAAAGTTCAAAGTATCTTCACTTCAATAAATTGTTCCTAAAGTTGAAGGAATTAAATAGCTAGCAATAGGTATTACACCTATCTAGAAAAATTGATTACCTTTTGGCAGATTTTCTAGAATCTCCAAAACTTCTATTTTTGAAATTGTCCAATAGTTAGATTCAAAATATTTTCTATGTAAATAGTTGAAACATATATAGTGAATATACATGTGTACTTTCGATGCATAGATATTAAAAGAAAATTTGGAAATACTACTTTTTGTATAATATAATTTCCAATGTCAGTTATATACCTAGTACTATGGGACCCTGCACACTATAGAATTCTATACTATTAATACTACTACTACTAATATTATTCCAGACGACAGTCTCACTCTGTATATTGTCGAAAAGTTTTCTTTTATTTCTGAATAATTTCATGAAATATTCGAATAAAGACGTGTGAATAGAGTTAATAGTAAAATTCTATAATGTGCGTAGGTAGTCCAAGTCCTGATTTTTGTCACTTGACGTGAACTTGACGAGAAGATTTTGAGTGCTTTTAGCTATTATTTGGTGCAATTTGGTATTTGGTGCAATATAAATAAAGCAATCAATTATGTTTGAAAAAAAGTTGATAGAAATTTTGGAAAAAGATTGTAATTAGCTATAGGCTTATTCATGTTTAGTAAAAACGCAAAATCCCCTGTCAAGTTTTCGTTGGATCACTCTATATGTGAAACTGCCTAATTCGTTTCATTTTGATCTTATATTGCCCCCAATTGATAAATTTCACCAACTCTAACCTCAATGATTTCATGTAAATATGTTTCAAGTAGTGTAATTAGCAATAAATATGAAAAAAGCAAGGAACATTTTTTCTGTGTGTGAAAAAATATAGGATAATACAGTCCTTTATGTATATATAAGAATATACAAAAGATATTTGCTCGAAAAATGTCTATATGTCATCTGTCAACATTTGTCAAAAAATAATAAATCTAATTGCCAAAACGTTAAATTATCTGTCAACGACTGGCACTTGTCAGAACTTTTCTACAGCAAAGCAGATTGAGATGAAATTGCAAACAAAGCATCCATGGATGGCTCCAACAGTTTCCCCTGACTTAAACTGACATCTAAAACCAAGAGATAGGAGCTGTGGCTCTTTGAAACACTTGATTAGTATAAGAAATCTGCAGGGTGTATCATAGTACATAAATTCTTCGTTTTTTGAAATATTACTGGAGTTTGGAATATGCTCTCCTTTTTTTCTTGTTTGTTACTGAAATATTGATACAGAGATAATATCTTTTGTACATTTTTCTAGATATAAACATAATTAACGAACGAAAAAGCAATAATATATTTTCAGTATTGTCCCTTTCTCTTTCTCTCCCTATTTCAAATATACAACACTTTGTATATAAATATTTCTTGCACATTAAAAATATGTTAATATCAAGTATAGAGTAATTTTGACATTGGGGTTAGAATAAATTTTGAGTCAAAATGTTTAAATTATTAACAGATGCTCACAGAGAATAATTTTTTTAGAATATAGTTTAAATTAAATGAACTATTTGATGGAAATTAAAATATGAATATAAAATGCATTCAGGAATGTTTCAAGTGGAAAAGGATAATCTTACTTCATGTTTTTTGTCATCTGATATAAACAAGCATTTTCAGCTTTTTTTGATGTGTTTTAATTGCTTGGGTATTTTGACTGTCCACCAAATGACAAATCTAAAAAATTGTTTACCATCAGAGTTAATAAGTAACGTTATTTCTGGCTAACACTATATGTTCATAGTTATTCAAAAATCCACACATTTTTTATGTAGGTACAATGGAATGCAGTAATTTGGAATATATTTCATTATTGATTATATTTCTGTCCTTAATGAGCATGACCCGAGGCATGACCAGAAATGATTTAAGATTATTCTAAAAATTATAAACTAGCTCCCAGAAAGAGTAATACTTGTATTTCTATCTATTGGTTATTTAATGTAATACAAATCTACAATTTTGTTGATATTATCAGTTTTATGGTGGAATACAGTTCTATATTTTATTGTCAATATTTATAAATATGTCCTCAGCTTCTCAAATAATAGGTATGTATCTTATAGTTAATGTTGTGAATATGTAGTGGAAAATATACTGGAAGAAAATAAATTTCACTACTTTTAATTATTCTAATTAAAAAAATAATGCAACTATTTTTCATAGTCCTGTAGGGGCGATAGATGTAAATTTGACTATTAATATAAGCTTAAATACAAAAAAATTCTGATATTATCACAGTAAAATTCAAAATAACATGTAAATGTGCTTCAACTTTATAAAAAATTCAGTAGTTTACTAAGAAAGTCTATTAAAATTGACTTATTGTCTATGACAAGAAAGTAAAATAATGGACAGATACAATTCCTCATTTTAAAAAACTTGTTCAGTGATGAGTTTAACTAAAAAACAAAGATTTTACTTACAGACACTTTTAGGTTATTTTTTCAACTGATCCACCTCCACAAAGCCCATTAAAATATCAGAAATAGAAACTTCTTTTCAAAGGTATTGAAATAGATATACATTACTTTTTAATAGACTCTCTTAACCCTCTTTATAAATATTTCTAGCTCTAAGAAAATATTCCAATATGTTACAGAGTGAGTTTTTAGAAAATGAAAATTGTAAAATATTTGTTATGCTCACACAGTCTAATTTTCTACGTAGGCAGCTAGTTTTATACCATAGTTTTGTAAACATATATGTGTAAATCAGTAATGAACTCTACAATGTTCACAATGTTGTGTACTAGCTTAAAGTTAAATATTTTAAAATAAAAATTGTTTCGAAAATTTTAAAAAGAGTTTCATTACTCAAACCTACCAAGTATAAAGCCTCTTTTCCCACAAATGTAATAATTATTAATTAGGTATTTTTTCGGTTAATTGAAAAAACTTTTCTTTAATTCAGGAGGTATATTCAGTTCTTTTGTGCTGGTGGAGCTATAGTAGCTTGTAGTTCATTAATTGCTAAAAGAGTCAATTTAATATGCACTTTAACATCAACAGCCATTTTTCTAAAATGAGATATTTCTTTTTTTAATAAGTTAATTCTAATATCAGAATATTTATCTGCTTCGTCACAATCCATTTCGAGTATGCAGCCTAATCCTATATCTATGTAGGTTTGTCCAAAATCAGTAATTTCTCCCTGTGCATAAATTCCTCTTCCAATGTCAACTTTCACTGCCATATCTCTATTTTTATCTTTAAAATTATTACGAATCACTTTCACTGTGTTTTTAACTTCTTCCCATTCTTTGTATTTAGATGATTTATCTTTAAGAATAATTTCAATGTCTTTCAAATCATTTTTTAACTTATCTTCTACAAACGATTCATATTCGTTTACTTTTTGTTGAATCTCCAGCAAATCCATTTTCAGACCCTAAACAGGTTTATATGTTTCTAATCAACAAAAATAGAATTTTAATAACTTAAGGATATAATTAAATTATTGAAATAATACATTATATTAAACTGAAACTACAACGATACACATCAACTACATTATATTATAACCTCCAAATATTCCCAAATGTCATGTTAAATTATGAGTTTTGATCAGTATGGATAGTTAGTTAAATTATGGAATGTAGACAACGATGTAACTTTTTTTAATTATTTACAATGAATGGTAAAAGTTTACAATAATGATAAATAGTTGATTGTGGAATATTCGCAGCGCTCTTGCGGGCTTAGACGATCTGTGTAGGTATATTATAATATCCATATTTATTTGTTGAATTCAAAATCTGTCTGTTATGGATTCCGATCATTATGGATAAAAACCTTCCATGATGACAGGAAAACCCATGAGTATGACGTTTCATGACGTAAAAGTTCGAGAAGTCAGATTTCACAACAAATGTGAATCATCCAGTGTCAAAGTGCTACATGATGTGATTATTTTTGGTGAACAAATCAAGGTATTCATCTCTATTTGCATGTTATACCAAATAATCGTTTAATCTACGGTATACATTCAAGAAAATATTAAATGTACGTTATAGACCGCGTTATAACTACCCATAAATCTTGCCACATTGGCATATGTATGAAAGTGTCATCACCTGATTTTGACAACCCAAAGGTGATGATGTTAGCATAATGGTGATTTCAAATTTTAGAATGCCCATCCAGGCACCTCAGTGGACGGAATACCTTTCATGTCCAGTTTGCTGCAACTCATTTGATGAAAAACTTCGCAGTCCCATAAGTTTGGGCTGTGGCCACACAATATGCAGAGGCTGTCTTTCAAACCTTCACAGAAAACAGTGCCCCTTCGACCAAACAAATATAAGCATCGATATTGAGAACCTACCTATTAATACTGCTTTATTGCAACTTGTTGGACCAAATGTAAGGAACGATAATGATGAAATTGACTGTAAGATTGTTCCTAGGGAATACTTAGATTACTATTTAGAATGTAAAAGATACATTGAAGAATTGGCTTTGTATTTAAAGCCATATCCTAGTGGAAGTGTGTGTGGTAGTGGAAGTATCTTATCACGACCTATGCAAAGAAAACTTGTAACTCTCATCAACTGTCAGTTAGTTGAAGATGAAGGGAGAACTAGGGCTATGCGAGCAGCAAGATCTCTCGGAGAAAGGACAGTTACTGAACTTATTCTACAGCATCAAAATCCTCAACAATTGTCTGCCAATTTGTGGGCTGCTGTTAGGGCCAGAGGATGTCAATTTCTAGGACCAGGTATGTAATATTTACCAACAAAAAATGTTTAATATTTAAAGCAAGGAAGTACACAAAGATTTATTAAGAACAATTAAAATAAGAGATGTATTACATAAGTGTTGAAAATAAATAGTTGTTATGAAAGGTATGTTTCTAGTATATGTGATATAACTACTGTAAATAATCAAGCAGTTAAGTACATACTACATTGTTTGCTCTTATTTAATTAAAATTAATCTACTTAAGATAAGAATCAGGATGTATTCATTCACTCAGAAAATATTAATTAATTGTAGAATCTTGGCCATCATAAATTCAATGCTTAATTATTGAAACAATTATGTTAGCTTTTTTTTGTATGCCTACAACTATTGTTATAAACTCAAAACTTTACTGTTTTTGCAAGCAATAATCCATGATGACTTTGCATTTATAGAATTAACCAATAAATCATATTCAAACTTTTAAAAAGCACCCTTAAAATTGGATATATATCTATTTTCAAATATTGTTTCTGAAAAGAGTTGAGAATAAATTTGTATAAAGATGAATTTTGCAGACATCTTTAATTCATTACTATATTAAGCTTTGACATTGACAATACTTCCATAGTTACTTTATCAAGGAGATCAGCATTGTGGATAATTAATTGCAATATACAAAGTACAAATTTGTTTTATTTATTGATAGAACCTAGGATAAAATTTTTAAATTAGACAAATACTCGATGTCATTTGAAATCAATTAGTTCAGGAGAATTTTATATTTGAAACAATTAAGTTGTATTATAATATAAATAACAAAGCAAAAAATAAATGTTTCATCTGTCTAGTTGTTTAAAAAATGACTTCCTTAAGGACTTACTACCCTGTTTTTGACTTATATAAAAATTTGTCGTAGCAATGCAAGAAGAGGTACTGAAACTGGTTCTGTTGGCTCTGGAAGAGGGAGCAGCATTATCAAGAAAGGTTTTGGTAATGTTTGTCGTACAAAAACTAGAACCTCATTTTCCACAAGCATCCAAAACCAGTATCGGACATGTTGTTCAGCTTTTGTATAGAGCTTCCTGTTTTAAGGTAAGATCTAACCTTTTGATTTTCACCTGTAAATTCTTCTTAGTTAAAACCGCTGGGATAGAAATACAAATTTATGGATTTAATTGTTCTTTTTTCAAATCAGGCTTTTTTTTTACAAACTTGTCCAAAGTTATTGTTACATCATCATTTAATAATACAATGTATTTTTGGAAATATATTCAATCCTATACAATGTGTTCCCAGAGTACAAAGTTTTTAAAACATTGTAATGGAGTGTAAAGTAATAGTTAGGGAGGCGAATAGGGGATTTTTCGGGAATACTCGAGCGTGGCAGTTGAAGATATGAGAGATACCTTAGACCTAAAGACGCGCACCTAGGATAGACGATCTAATTAGTAAAAAAAAATCGATAGTCCGAAATACTCGAGCGCGTCAGATTAAGATATTGAGGGTTGATCTTAGTGTTTTAAGACTAAATTTAACTAATCTTACGATAAGTCCTTGACTCCGCCGAGTTATAGGGTCGCGAACTTATAAAAAAACGTTAATCCGGCATTCTCGAGCGCGATTTTATTTTTTTTTATTTTGAAGAATATAATCTTATACTTACTAAGAATACAAAATCTGCCGGTTTCCGCATGACCGGAAGTGTGGAGGAGACATTTGGTCTTCCAAAAAACGCGTTGCGGCATATAAGTCGCGAACGATACATTTTACAAAAAAAAGTTTAAATGAAAAAAAAAGGTAATTTCATTTTACACAAAAAAGGTTTCTTTACATTTTTGTCCAAAGTTAAAACTTTTGGACTTAAAGCATTATCTCGAAAACGGAGGGTGTTAAAAAAAATCGGAATGGAACAGCGATGATTAAATTATGTAACTTTTATTATACTATCTCAAATTTTTTTTCCTAAAGCTTCTCGACAATTTTCGTGGACTGGGAAAAAGTTACGCGTATCTGTTTACAAAAGTATTATTAACATGTACATTTTCATTTATTTATATTATTCAATAGCCTGTTGATCCTCAAATTATTTTCTGGACATACCATAAGCAAAATGAAGTGAAGAATAAAAGCAAAAAAGAGGAATGTGCCATAAACATATCGCACTGCTATTACAACAGTGTATCAACTCAAAATTATGCTATTTTCAGAAATCACAGAAAACTGATTACTCGCTTGTTATTGAAGATAATACAAAAGTGAACACTGTAATAAGATTATTGATAGAATTAAGTTATTTCTGTATTTATGGATTGTTTCAAAGATTACAGGTTATCAAGAAATTTCCAATTTTTGAGTTAATACTGTATTGTCCGAGCAAATTTTTAAAAATCATGAATTAATTTTAGTTGTGTAGTTATAAGTGAAATATTTTGACTCACCACAATTTACTTGGATTTGTTTTTGTATGATTTCGGTAAATTTTTTGAGCTGTTAAATAATTTTACATTATAGCACATTATTATTTTAGGCTAAGGATGTAAATAAAGCCACATAATAAAGACAAATAATGTATTTATCAAATAAACTTACTAAAAACTTAGTTACTTATACAATATTTAAAAACGTGACACAAACATGCTGGACTTATTTAAATGAAAAAATAACAAAATATACCTTCTTAAACAACACCAAAACCAGAAAAAAGTACCTAAATCTTTTATATCTGTTTTTTATTTTGAGTTAGATTCGAGGTATCTTGCTTGTGTATGCTGGTGTCGAACCAATAGAAAATGACATCGATTGGTTTCCAGACTGTCGCGAATTGAGCACATGAACTTGGAGAAAATTTTCATCTTCATAATAATTCTTATAGAAAAATGTGACGGGATGTTCTTTTTTAACACGAAGTACCTTAATATTATGCCATTTCACTTGGTTTCATTCCTCGTTCACATTAAAATTACTACCCCACTGTTCTTGAAGTAGTTTAAGATCAACAAATTTATCGTGGGTCATGTTAATAACTCTTTAAGGTTGCCCGGTCTTTTAAGCTATCTAAATTTAAGGTGGCATATTGATGCGGGACATAGATAGGTCCAGATGAACTGGAGCTGCTTGCAGAAGGACTACTTCGCTGTCTCGTGGCTGCACTCTGCAGTAAACTGGAAACTCATGTTGACCCAATAATGAAATGAGGGTCGCAGTCCGAATCGTCAAAATCACTCTGATCACTGTGCAGAGGTGAAATGTAATATTTTGTTTGGTTGGATTCAATATTTTCTTCGTTAATGTTGTTTTCCTTGTCCTTCTCATCGATGGACGTAGTTTTGGTCGCCATATTATCTACCAGAAGCCGCCCAACGATTATACACCCTACAGGATTGCTTATTTCCATTCAACTCTGTGTTCGCCTCGCTCAAGTCGGACGAATACGTCATCACTGGACCTAACCTTTTTAATTTTATGGTTTATCGTTTGTTTACAAAGTGTGTTTTGACGATATTTTATCCGTTTTTTCAATTTTGAAGGTGTTGTTTATTAATACAGGTGGTAAGTAAACTTCTCTAATTGTCAATCAAGAAAGTCTAAATACGAAGCACATTATTTCAGTGTAAATACAAAATTTTTGGATTCGCGTTTCAATGTATACATTTCCCCATGCAAGCAAAAATTAAAATTAATTTAAAACTAAAACCTAGAACAGAGAACCATGTAATGTAGATGATCATGCAAAAAATAAGAAATTAAGATATAAGCTAAAACTAAAAAGAATGCCTTAGCTTGTCAGTTTCTGGCATAAACATCTACATTACATGGTTTTATAATGGTGGATTCATGCAAAAAAAATTAAAACTAAGATTAATTTAAAACTAAAACTAAGAAGATAAAACCATATTATTTTTCAATTTAAATCTGAATTTCTTAGTTTTTTGCATGAGCATGTACGTGTGATGTAGATGTTCATGCAAGAAACTAAGAAATTTAGATTTAAATTGAAAAATAACATGGTTTTATCTCCTTAGTTTTAGTTTTAAATTAATCTTAGTTTTAATTTTTTTTTGCATGAATCCACCTTTAGTTCTTAGTTTTAGTTTTAAAGTAATGTAAGTTTTAAACTAGAAAAAAGTGGAAAATATTAACGATTGCAGTATATTTTAAATCGGTCGAGGTCCACTGGTGACGTAAGCACCGACGAAAGATTCAAGCGAATAAGCAATCCTGTAGGGTTTATAATCGTTGGAAGCCGCCCACCGCTCATACTACAAATAAAATGTATTTATGAAGTGAATCAAAAATTTCTTGTCACCTTTAATGTAGTAACTCAAAATTATTTTTTAAATCATAGAGGAATATTTTTATTTTGACTTTAACCCAACAGTTTGAACGTGTGATTTTAAATAGGTACTATTAGTAAGAAAAATATATTTTTGAGATTTTAATAAATTACCACGAAAAACTAGTAAACAGGAATTCTTCAACAAAACTGTATTAACTCTAAAACTAGTTACTAAACCAACAAGAAGGTCGTTAGTTAAAATATTACTTGAAATCGATGTTTTGTTAATGAACAATAGTGTAACAACTCGAAATATACCAAGTTCATACTTGGGTTTAAATCAACAATAATGTATTAGGAGTAAATAATACTTAAATTTTCACTTACCTGATCAGTCAATACCGTTGCAATTCAAAATAATGCGGTCTAAACGCAGAGCGACACGCGCTCACCACTCGAATTTCAGCCCTAACTAAAGATGATGCATTGTTGTACGGGGGGGAAAAACAGTCAGTCAACCATCATGAGTGACTTATAACGCCATCTTTTGGTTGTTTCTTGGACTTTTTAAACGACGGTTTTATTGACGCGTAGGGAATTAAATTTTACGTTTGAGAAATGAGTTATCTCAAATTTATCCTATTTTGAGTTGATACAGTCTTGTAACAGCAGTGCGATATAATACAGACCTTTTTCGGTCAGATTAAGAGAACCCACCAACATTTTTGTCAGATTAAGAAAATATGCTTCCAGGATACCGAGATAATGTATTTATGTATGTGTGTTTTTTGGGGTGACATTCACTGAGACCTAAAAGATCTATTGTGCCCCCTTACTTCTACTCAGTTTCTGAGGACAGTCTCAGAAGCTAGTAGTTCCTTTAGTCCTATTTCCCGGAGGAATTTTAGGATGTCTGCAGGCTTCAACTTAGGCGAATGTTCCTCTTCTATCCAGTAATCTCCCAGGTGCTGTGCTCTAGGATTCTGAAGTGCTGTGTAGTTGGAAAGTATGTGGATGGAGGTTTCTTCTTCCATTCCACAAAATCTGCATTCTTCTTCCTCCACTATTTTGAGCTTTTTCAGGTGCCCATTCAGGCGGTAATGTCCCGTTAGGATCCCTGTTAAAACTCTTAGCGCAGTTTTACTTTGACTTATGCATTCTTTTGATCTCAACAGGTTGTAGTCACCACACTTTGATTGTATAAGCCCTACTAGATCTTTCCAATGGTCAGATCTTCTCTTTTTCTCGACTTTACTTATTTCTTCCAATATTACATTGGGGCTGATTCCGCAAAAGGGTTCAGGCCCCCAGAAAGGTATTTCAGTCCCCCTCTTAGCTAGTTCAACTGCTATTTCATTTCCTTCCATTCCAGTGTGTCCTAGAATCCATAGTAAGGTGACTATGTTGTTCTCGCCTAGTTCATTGAGTTTGTCTAGGCATTCCCACACCATTTTGGAACAGTGCCTTAATGGCTGCTTGACTATCCGACATTATGATAATCCCTTGTCTTCTGTATCACTTATCAATATTGAACTGGGCGCACTTTCTTATGGCGAGGATTTCCGCTTGAAAGATACTTGGGGTTTTTCCCAAGCTTTCAGAGTGTTTGGTTCCTGGCCCGAACACTCCTATCCCAGTTCCTTCTATTGCTTTTGAGCCGTCTGTGTACCATTGAATGGCATTCTGGTCTGGTAATGGTATTTGGATCCCATTCCTTCTTGTTGCTTAATTCCGTAACGAATTTCTTTGAAAAGTTATACTTTTTTATCACCGTCTTGTGGCATGTCCCAGGTTGTCTGATTTCTAAGAAGTGAGGAGGTGGTTTTTTTTAATGATTCCCTCTCTACTTAGTCTGTATCTTGTTCTTTCTGCAACACTTTCCACCACCATATGTAAAAGGGTGAAGTTGAGAATCACTTCCATGGCTGCCGTTGGGCATGTTCTCATTGCTCCTGTAATGCATATACAGGCTAGTCTTTGAATTTTGGAGAGGATTTCTCCCATCGTCAATAGGCTAGTTCTACTACTCCACGCAATGGCTCCATAAGTGATGATTGGTCTCACTATTGCAGTGTACATCCAGCTTGGGATTTTCGGGTTACAGCCCCAGTTTCTTCCTGATAAACCGAGATTAACCTCCCCTATGAAAATCTGACGCGCTCGAGTATTTCAAAAGAATTTTTTTTTGCATTTTCGAAAATTTGTCGTAACTTATCGTCACGCCGTAATCGTCAGTTTTTTTTAAAGGGAGCTTCCTTGGGGCCTAGTTAACACCCCTTCCGAAAATCTGACGCGCTCGAGTAAATTTTTTTTTCTCGGATTTTTGACTACTTTATATGCCTACCCCCACCACGCAAACCGGCAGATTGGCATACCGTTGTTATCAGAGGCACTTGGGGCATACGTGGTATGAATATCTGACGCGCTCGAGAATGCCCAAGTAACTGTTTTTTTAACATTTTTGAAAGACCGTACACGCCATACCCACCGCTAAAATGGTTTTTACCATACGAGCTTTTCTTTTCGAAATTACTTTATCTTTCGATTTTGATAGGTCTCGACGGCGCTCGAGAATGTCCTCGCCTCCCTAACTATTATAATTGAAAATTGTTATTAAGTAACAAACAATTGTAGTTACGGATTTTTGCCGATAAAAATTGAATATATTTCAATAAACACGTCAGCAATTATCATTATTATTACTCATCCTTATTAATTGGAATATCTAAGAACTGTAAACAGGGGCGGTACTAAAATTTTTCTGACGGGAGATTGTTTTCCAAGAAAGGTTTTAATAGAGAAAGTATATATACTTATACAGGGTGTTGTTTTATCAAATGAAAGATACTTTTTCTTTATTTGCATACATTTTATTTATTCATTGAAATTCCTAGGCGAAAAAATAAATATTTTTAAATTTATTCTAATTATGCAAATATACATTTCAAATTCTAAAATTATTTTTCTTTTTTTT